>JAHKKF010523680.1:0-14472 GCA_019740295.1 Labeo calbasu | reverse complement strand
GTTTCACCCCTTTGTCTATCAGTTAACTAAATTAAATATATGTCAAGTATTTATTCCTTGTATGTATATATGTACTGCAGATTCTATAGCCAATATATGACATTATAATTTGATATAATATTCAGTTTTTTCACATGTAGGTGGAAAACAAATTGTAATTTGTACTACTGTCTGTTAAAAATAAATGAAAAAGAAATCTAGCACAGTAGATATTATTATTCAGAATGTGTTTATTATTTATTTCTTTCTTTGGAACAATTACCTAAATTAGTCAATATACTACAGTTCATTTTTAAAAAATGTATTTATTTATTTCATTTATTTATTTTTTTGATAAACAATAAAATTGTTAATTATTAAAAAAAATACAATTAATTAATTTACAGCCTATATACGGCTAATACTGAACCTCAATGTCTATACATTTCTTTCTTTCTTTCTTTCTTTCTTTGGAACAATTTTTATCTAAATTGGTCAATATACTACTGTTTCTTAAATAAATAAATAAATTAAACAATTAATAAATGCATTTTGATTTTTGGAAATATTGTTCTAAATCTAAATCTTTCATTATTCAGAATGTGTTTATTAGATGTGAAAACATGGCATTTATTTTAAATTCTGATTTTCACAATTAATATAATGATGTTAAATATATATTATGATGTTTATTCAGGCTCCATATTCAGAAGGTTACAATTACCTCAGTCCAACAGGTTAAGAAACATATCCTTGTTCACTAACCTGTTAAAAGTGAGTGATGCAACAGAGACATTCAAAAAACAAAGCAGTGACTCAAGGGTAGACCTAATTGCTGTTGGTGTCATTCTAAAACATATGCTCATTAAAATGTGCTTAATTATCAGATTAACATTGGCGTTTAATTCGCACGCACATTTTAAGGAGCTGTGCAGATGGCTTGAAGCTCACTGTGCACTGCCTATTTAAACTACAATGCAATAATGCATCCTATTTTTTTGACTATATTCGCATTTTGCTTCTAAACTCTGGTAATGTTCAGGACTCAGACACACTATGCCAGTTTAAATCTAGATTAAACACACATCTCTTCAGCCAAGCATTGACATAATGCATCTCATAACCTTGTACTACAGATATATTGGATCAAATAATTATTTGCTGCTTGAAAAGTCATGCACAGCAGTTAAACCCATTATTCTCTGTTTGCTTTGCTGTTTCTAGAGATGACGTCAACTCCAGTTTGAATCCAGCCTTTTATGAAGATGTTAGATGATACCTACGAAGAAATGACGCCAACTCTGAATCAACATACTGTAAAAAAGTGCCAAATTTGACTTATATTGCAATCATTTATGATCACATCATGTAGTCATTAAACTTAAATGAATTGTATAATTCTAAAACTGCACATTTCAATATGAATTCCGCATGATTTTCTATAAAACGTTTTGTTCACCGACAGTTTCAGATGCTCAACCGTTAATGGACTGTGGAAAAGAGAATTGGCTGGAATCCAGTTTGACAGAAAGAAAAACAGTTTTTCGATTTCATAGCCACTGGTTTCAGGCAAGCAGATGGAAAGACGAACATAAAACAATACCAAATACAAACAGAGCAGAAGAATGTAACACTTTGCTGTTTAATTTTACGGGAATGATTTTATTTAAAGTGCACCAGGCTGTTTAGATCCATTGCATTACGGTGTTGTTTATCATTGCTCTCATATCTGAATCTCTGTGTACTGAGGGTTTACATTCAATTCTAGGGTTTTAGGAGGTGTGCTGTTGCCACTTGCCTGCTGAACGACATCTCTTTATAGCGCTTTTATGTTTGTTTTATTATATGTTACATTTTATTATATAAGTTAATTGTGGATACTGGAACACTTTTTAAATTTATTTATTTTATTATTTGTTTGTTTACACGCAAACTATTGGACATTTCCACCACTACTGCTTTATTGACACCTGATTTGATTACTTTTTAAAATTATTATTATAACTACTTTAAATGCTGTATTTAATTAAACAGCCTGATCTCATTGTTTATACATAGGTGTCACAAGTTGGGCTAGAACTCAGGTCTCTGGTGTGGTGGTTGAGAGTTCTGCCCTTTAGCCACAAGAGTGTTGATGCTGGACCTAATTGAAACTGTAGAGACAGTATTCCAGAAAAAGTCCATTTATTTAAAAAAAATCTTGGCAAGAATAATCCAACAAAAAGTTCTTCTCAGGCCGAGGTATTAACGACAGTAACCACAAAGGAAAAATAACAAGAGAAAATAAAAACTCCACAGGGGGAGAAAACAAAACCAGGGTACAATAACCACTAAGGTAAATAGTCTAGAATCTCTTACTTTAGGTAGCTCGGGAGGCATAAGCGAAGCAAGGCTGACCACACAGAGTGAAGACTCAAAAACCGAGTGAGGAACCAGGGAAAAATACACAACTTAAATACACTGGGGGAAATGAGGCACAGGTGACCCGAATAGCGCTAACAAGGCCACACGAGAAAGAAATAAGGTAGAGGGGAACACAGGGGACCTCTAGAGTCCTAGAGTTCTAGAGAATGACCATTTTAGTAACAATATAGCATTAAAAAGATATAGTATAGTTGTTAATCCCACTCCTACGTCTAAACATAACCATATCTATTTCTGTACAGTGTAAAGAAAAACATGACAGACGGATAAGTGCACTCACAATAATTTATTTATTGCAAAAATGTCAAAAGCAGTTCCAAAAGTAATCCAGATAATGGGGCTTTGCAGCCACAGTCCTTTCTGGTGGAATACAATATTCAAAGTAGAATTTAAGTTGGTAATTGATGAAAATATTATCCAGAAACACGGCATGCTGCAATCTGTGACGAAGCAGGCGAGAACCAACGAGAGTTCAATTTTCTCGCCGTAAAACCTGTTGTAAAATTTCTTGAAGCGGCGACTTTTGAATTTGTAACGAGTGCGTCAGCGCAGGTTTTAATGCTTACGGTTGCTGCTCAGGATGGAGATGAAGATCGCTGAATAAATGCTTGGATTTGGTTCCTCACAGAAGATTACAGTGCACAAATAAAATTGATTCCTTTTGTAATTATGTTGCGTTTTTGATGTATTTTATTCTATTGTCAGTCGGAGAAAACAGATTTTGTGTAAGTAATGGTTAAACGATTGCAGAAATGTTATTAGTTTTAAGGGTTTAAAGTGCAGTCTAGTTTAACATTATGTATTCTTCAAAACGAGTTGGCAGAAGAAATCGCACAGACAACTGAATACAATAATAATTAAAGCTGCAAGCAGCGTTGAAAGGGCCACCCGGACCACCCGGTGCCTTTAGGAATGTCTTCTGGCATGTAGAAAGTGCATCTGTAGATGTTTATAAACCATATGAAGTTTGGTGCAGATTAAACATGGCATGTTTGAGTTAGTGTAAAACAAGCCATTTCCTTTTGCCAGCAGGTGGCACTAAGTTAATAACAGAATATTGGCCTTTGGATGTCCTCAGGCCAGGACTCTTATGGACTCACGTTTTAATGGTCATCATCATCCCACTATACTTTGTATTACACCACCTTTTCATCAAGTTACAAAAAACTAGTTAACGCTATGTGAGGGTGTTTCTAATGCCGCGTCTATGGGAGGAAAGGTAACTTTGGCATTGTTCTCTCTTCTGACTGCCGATATCAGTCTCTCTCAGTTTTTTTCCTTTGATTGAAAGTCGTGAAAACACTATCGTGTAGTTTTTCTTTTGGAAAGGGGAATGCAAAAAATATATTTGTGGTAATAAACAGTCAGCGTTCTGAGACGTGCGCTCAGTACTGTGCACTGGCTGATCTCACCTGAAAAATAAGCTTTTTATAATGCTATTGGAACATAAGGAATTATATTAATGAGGCAGTTTGTTGTCAGATTTCATTGGTGATTTCAAATATGTAATTTAATCGTAAGCTTGGCGAACAGTTTTGGAGAATAGATAGGAGCTGCACTTGCCTGCCCGAGAGGCGTTTCAAAGATGGCCGCCGAGTGAAATGTGGCATAATGGTTAGAGAGTCTGGCTTATAACTGAAAGGTTGTGGGTTCGAGTCCCAGGTCTGGCAGGGATTTAAGGTGGGGGAGTGAATAACCAGCAATCTCTCTGCCTTCAGTACCATGACTGAGGTGAGTCCCTTGAGCAAGGCAATGAATCCCCAACTGCTATGTATGCCTGAATTATAACAACTTCCTTCTTCATGGCGAAACATCAATGTTTGTCAGGCCGCCACAGACAACATGCCCTTCAACAAAACCTCAAGATCTTTGCAATTTACCTCACAAAGGGCTTTAGATTACATTGACCAAATTTGTTGTTAATCTGTTTAAATTTCTAGGAGGAGTTCAATTAAATACATGCCTGAAAATGGCAAAAACAGCACAAAACTTGCCTAGAAAAGACTTCCTGTTGGCTTTCGGACTTTGTACTGGGGAACTTTTTTGTAGGTATTGGTATGTTACTTGTGTCTATCAAGTTTTATACATGTATGTGAAACTGTCATGAATCAGGCCACCGGAGGGCACCCTCTCCCGAGTACTAACCATTTCGGACTACATTTCCCATATACCCCGTGCCTGGGCCTGATCACCTGAGATCAGCCAGCCTTTATAAACTGCTTCCTGACGCTCACTCTTAGCGAAGTCTTGTTTTGCTACGGTTAGAGTTCTGAGCGTTTACCTTGTTGTTGGATTATCTGTGTTTGATCTTGGACTGTTTATCGACCGCTGATTCTTTGTCGCCTGCCCTTTGACTTTATTGCTTTAGATTACTCTCGTTTGCTCTGCTAGCCGCCTGCCCCAACTCTCTCCTGTCTACTGTTTACTCTTTTGGATTGTCTCTGTTATCCCCGATGCTGTTTCTGATCCCTGCCTGTCTGACCTTGAGATTGTTTAATAAAAGCTGCAAATTGATCCGCATGCCTCTGACCCTTCATTACAGAAACACAGCTCGAGGTGCACTTGGTTGAAATTTTATAGGTGGCACTATCGAGCCATTTTGCCACACTCACTTCTGAAAACAATATACATATACAAGATATACATTTTCACCACTTCTGGTGTGTGTGCAAAGTTTCATGAGTTTTTGAGCATGTTTAGGAGAAGAAAAAGAATCTGAGCAATTCCAATAGGGTCCTCGAACCATTGGTGTTTGGACCTCAATAAAATTACTGCAGTGATTTTAATATTCATAAGGATTCATCTGTAAGTCTGTAAAGTTGTTCATACATGACATTTTAGATGTACGTTAAAATGCTGAAAATATGTCTTTATTTTGTGTTTAGATGCTGCAAATATGTCAGCATTATATGCTTTAGTGTCTGTAAAAATTTAAGTAAATGTACATTTTGTAGATTGACATTTTATGTAAAACACATATGAGTTATCATATGATCACATTGATTTAATATGTATAGGTTATTTTCTGAAAAGAAGCAACAGGAGCTCGCCGAGTTCAACAATTTTACGTTAACAAAGTAATGGCGCCCCCCCATAGTCCAAAGTATGGATAAAATGATGTGGATTTTTTTAATAATGCAAACCTGACATGGGTTTTCTACTACATATTTTAAAAGACATCATTTACGTTATATTAAGCCATACAAGTCTTAATACCCGGGGTTCACTTTAAAGCTGCAGTATGACACTTTTGCCTGTCTATTGCCATTAATGTTTGAAAACAAAACTGTATGTTACTTGCAGAGTAGCTCTTTTACGTCAGTTGTGCTTCGGTCCTGCTGCTATGTGCAATAGTCACTTGTGATCACTTGTGCTGACTTTGTTTTCTGAAAACAGTCTCTGAAAACAAAACTTTGCAACTGAAACAGTCCCAATGTTTAATGTGCTACTCTAGCTCAATGAAAGCTTCAGTGGCGCAAATTGAACATTTTAAACTCTGCACTGTTCTGAACAGACAGAAATCGCTGCAAATTAAATTTAAGGAAATAAAGAGGATTTAATTGCAAACATATTTGTCTTAAAAATAAACATTTTAAACAAAGTGCACTGGCTCTTTGTAATTAAGATTAATCTACAAAATTCCTCTTGATGCAGAGTTGAAAATTAATTTCAATAAATTAAAGTCCCAAATCAAAATGTCCCAATCGGTTATATTCATAAATCAAAAATTTAATTAGGACTTCATTTAATTAATCTTAGCCTCTGATTATTACAAACCTGCGGAGGCCAGAGCTACACAGACAGTACCAGCAGGCAGCTGGCCTGTTCAATTGCAGACAGTTAGCATGTGGCATTCACAGTCCACAGGAAGCTTTGAATTTCAGCAAGGTGAGCGACCCCCTGTCAGCCATGCTGAAACACATTTAAAAGTCACTTTTTTATATCCATCTGTGCATTTTTAGACAGATGAATGACTCTGCAGTCTAACGTCTGAATCCTGGGCTGCTGAGAAAAGGACAGAAGGGGGACAGAGGTACTAAACATGTGCAAAGCCAGATCAGTGGGACAGGAAGGACAGAAAAACACGAGCACATGTTAATCTCAACAGACACGACAGACCGGAATGAGTCGACCTGCTGTGTAATTGCGTTTGTGTGTTTCGCAGCACACGCTGGGTTGCGTCTCAACTGCATCGCTGTCCCCGTCTCTTCCTGCACGTCCTCCCATCTGCCACAGAGTCTGTACATCACAGATAGGATGGACCAAAATTGCTTCTTATATCTTATTATGTAGCCCTGTGTTCAGCACATATTCCTGTTTTCTATTCTGTTATTGTTTGACATCCGCCCGACTCTTTCTGATTTGAATAACAGATTTTAAATTGCACGTCAAAGTTGCACTCTGAGTATAAACAAGCATGCTGACAAGAAATGATTAGATGAGTGTGAAACTTTTGCATTTTGAGTTCAATATATAATCAAGATATGCGTCTATCCATGGAAAACACTGTGTACTGCTGGATTACACATTTATTTATCTGTTTGTTTTTTTCAGTCCATCAAAGTGAAGCACGCTGACATTTGTCCTTTGAATGTTTTATTTTGGTAAGACAATTTCAAAATCCATTTTATTGTTCAATGTGGAAGTAAGTCCATGGGTGAGACCCTTACGAAAAAGAAGTTTATTCAAGTTTGCTATTAGTATACTTCTTTTAAACCAAAAATAGGAAAGTATACTTTCAGTCTACTTTTTATGTACTTCTTAGAAATGTGCTTTATGTACTTCTCGGAAATATACTTAAAATGAAAGTATACTTATACTTAAATTTTTTACGTCACGTTATGTTTTTATACAAAAAATAGGAAAATATACATTTAGTCTGCTTTTTATGTACTTCTCAGAAATATACGTAAAATGACATTTAAGTATACTTGACTTATATATTTGAGCAATATTGCTCTCGAGAGTCCATGTTTTCATTGTTATATGGTAGGGGGCGCTATTACACATCTTCTGTACAGGATTTCCAAAACACAAGTGAAGAAGAAACCAAACCAACAGATGCTTCCACACGTTTTTAACACAATCATCAGTCATAGAACAGCATCAAAACTGTAACGTTATGGAATAAAATGTGACCCATGAAGAGGTAATAATGACTGTCAAGCTTTGGGGTGCTGATTGACTCTCATCTATGTTTTGATTATCACTTTATGATTTTAGTCACATTGTTCCGGCATTAGATGGTGACACGAGACTTTTTTTGAGTGAGCCAGCAGTAAAGACTTTTACATTGAAAAATAAATGCTATGAACGGAACTTGGTTTTAGTTTCAACAACAGCTTGATGCATCGAACAAATGCACTGAACAGCAAAATCACCCTTAACAGACGAAAGGATATTAATGTTACGACAAAGATAACGCTTTCCTCAGCAAACTCATGTTTATTGTGAAATGAGATATCTGAAGAATGAATGCTGTATCAGAAGCAGATAATCACACTCGCCCAGTCCATTTCTCTCTCATAATATCTACCACACATATTACACTGCTTTTAATACAGTAATACAATAAGCTTTCTGTCAGAAAGCCTGTCCTAGGAACTTAAGTTTAATAACTGTTTCCTGCACGGTCCGTTGTTCGTGACGCTCACCAGTACGAGATGACTGTCAGTTCTTGTTTATGCTGCAGGTTATGTTCTGTATAATGCATTCATGCAATACAAGTGAGTACATATGTACATTTGAATCTGATTAGTATATGTTATGCATGTTATTGGTAATTTTTGATGTTTAATACTGATCGATTTTTACCGTTTATTTCGGCCGTAATTTGTCAAACTAATCTGCTCAAAAGCACTAATCTGAGTCGTCACCAGCCGCGCTAGTGTTACGTGAGAATACACAATCCGTATTTGGCCGCCTTAGCCAGCTAAAACCTTGAATGTAGTGGGACTTAACTACACTTTCAATGAAGCAACTCAACGTTCCTTCATTACTAGTTCTGAAGTGACGTTTTGGAATTAGTAACGGAGGCTTGGGCTCAGCTGTTAAACTGTCAAACTTTGATTGGAATCTGTGGCGGAAGGAAGTAGTTCTGCACAAAAGAGGGCTTTTAAAGACACTCCGTTATTATTTTATGCATTTACAGACTTGTGCTGTTGAACTGTTGTGTCATCTGCTCATTTGATATTGCTTATTTACCAATTTTATTAACAATAATAAATAAACATTTCAAACTTTAAGTGGTATACCATCAGTTTTCTTGATCAGGAGAAACAAAATACATTTCTACTTTCAATATTTTTTTTTTCTTTACACATTGTTCTTCATATACAAAAAGTATCATCTCTATGCAAAGAGACCAACATTTGGTTGAACAAGTTGAACAAAATTGGGCTCCCCATGCAAATCTCTGGGACTGAACAATATAGGGCCTTAAAATTACAAATTAAAGTTTATTAAGAACTAGAATTTAAAATGATATTGAGATATTTATGGCACTCGGATTGCCATATTCTATGCAATTGTTTTGACACAGAAACAAGATACATTTCTAGTTTCAACATTATTTGTACTTCAGAAAAGTAAGAAAAAAAGTATCAGCTAAATGCAAAGTGACCCACATTTGTTTTTTGTTTTTTTTTTTACCACTGAAAATGTGTAAAATTTAACAATTTACTCTTGGGGCCATATTTAGACCCCGATAACTCTGGAACTGAACAATATATGGCTATAAAATGGAGATGCCAAAAGGAATCTTTAATACTTCTTGAGCTACAGGCATGCAAACTTAAAATGGTCACCTTTCGCACATAATGCGACACAGATTGCTAAAGTCAACAGATTTTACTAACAGACCTACCAATCTCTGTGTAAAAATAACATAATGATGCTGCCACCTTTCTGAAGTCTTTTATACAGCCCTATAATTTAGCTCCAAATCTCAGGTGAAAATTATCATTTTGACCCCCCTCTACAAAAGAGTGGATTAGTCAGTCAATATACATCTGTGGCATTTAAACTGCAGTGCAGAAACAATGCTCAATCAGGGAATACAGAACTAAAAAGAATCTGGACTTCATGGTCCACTGAAGTGCTTTGAAACACGCAGTGTTATTCTATGTGTTGACATAATTTTAACTGAAACAGGAAGAGAGGGTGGGACATATCAAGCAGTCCAGAGCTTGGGCCAGAGCTGTTGAGCTCGGTAAAGCCGCATGACAGCCACAGTCTCATCCACACCGCAAAAATATAGCATTCTGTGTAGAACTCAGATGGATTCAATGTGTTTTATGGTCTGCACCGATTCGCGCATATGATCCGCTCTGTGCTAACTTGTCTCTGGAGAAGACTGTGAGCGTGCTGCGGCGATTTGTGTGGCACAGCACGAAACCAGACTTCATTCACCCCAATGGATAAAATATTTACACTGTCTGAATCGTTGCCTATTGCCTATATAATGCACTACGTGCCATTCACTGTACAGCAAATAATAATTCTGTGAACAAGTGAACGATTTGATAGACAGAAAGTTTGATGAGAAGCTGAAGTGCAAGGTGATATCATCAAAATCGTTCATTCATATTGGTAAAAGTTAAAGACTGTAAGTTTTGAATGCTTGTATCTTCTAAATGCAATTTTTGTCATCGTTTTGAAGCACACTAGCTTGTAGCTAACCTTCAGGCTAACACATTCATATTAAAACTAATAAAAACTAATAAACTTTAATTTTTATTTCATGAGGACTTTAAAAGTCTTAAATATATATCGTAAAGGGGTCCTATTATGCTCTTTTACAATGTCTTGATTTTGTTTTGGAGGTGTACTAGAACATGCTTAATGCTTGGTGGTTCGAAAAACAAACTGTGTTGTGATTGGTTAGCTCTCCTGCTGCGTTGAAAATGGCGAACAGCTTAGACGAGAAGGGTATAACTGCAGCCTGGAGATCTCCAAATGGAGGCGGGAACTCCAAAACAGGTGGGAGCTCCAAAATAGGGCGTGGCTTCCTCCCACTGACAGGCAGGCACATGACACGCATGCACAATTTTTTCCCCCAATCCACTTCAGCGCAAACTCCGCCCCACAGCTGCTTCTAAAGGTTTTATTGGTTGTGTCAGTCACAGTGTTGATTTCCTACACTATCATACACACAACGCTAACCCCTAAAACTACCCCACACCTGACCCTAACCTTAACCAGTGAAACTGACTGCACGGTGGGATTGGCGATAAATAGTGTGGCAGATAAACAGTTAATAAGATTATGCAATATAAGATCGCTGGGACATTCCATAACTCCCCAACCGGACCTCACCGGACAATGGGACCTTTTTAGTACTTACACTCAGCGTCACTACACCATCCTGCCCTGCGAATTTCAAGTTTCAAGGGATGCCCCCGTTTCTTAGAACAAAGTGATAGAGTAAAACCCCCCCTGCACTGCGATGAGACGGCTTGCGAGTTATTCCCGTTTACATTATTAAGCAGAGGTTCTAACTCCAGTCCGAACACCACTGGCCATGAGCTTTTCTGCTTTCACTGAGCATATTTATTTATGTAGCATATTTTATTTTATTTTATTTTATTTTAGAAAAACTAGAAACAATGTCTTATTTATAAAGTTTTATTTTGAAATGTAAGTCAATAACAACTGGCTGAAGCCAGAGCCAATGGTGAAAGTCTTTGCGTGACAAGACCCCGCCCCATTTTGGAGGTTATGCCCACTTTTGAAGTTCCCGCCGCCATTTGGAGATATCCGGTCTGCAGTTATACATACTTGGCTTAGACGGTGTTTCAGTACTGCCACACCCCTTGCCAAAGCAAAGTTCTGTGTACAACTGTTAGCGCAAGCTAGATTAAAGTGATTCTTACGTTTTAAATATGGATATTTTTCGATTCGCTAGAGGAGGCCTTTATGGTGCAAGTTTATGCATTTAAAAAAAAAACACTCATGTTATAAGTGAAGCTAAATACACTGTATGGTGAATAAATCTCTTACCACACACTGCACAAGTCTATGGCGTGGCTCTATGGTGCATCTACTCAATGGTTGTGTTTATACCCGCCGTACTGTGGCTCGTTGAAGCATCCAAGAGTGGCTCTCCGCACTGCATTGCTAAAGTTATGGTAATCCCCCACCTCATCACTCCCCGCCCCCCAACCATTTGAATTTCAGTAGGCAGGATTTATTCTAATGGGCTGCATTGTGACATCATAACGTCCGGAAAACAAACGCTGTAGTCCAAAGGAACCGTTCGTTGTAGTTGGAGTGGACTTTGAGATTTGTAACTTTTTTATGCCCAAACATACACACCACACACTGACTAAAATTCAAAAAGTGAAAAAGCATAATAGGACCCTTTTAAGAACTAGTGTGACCAACTTGCTTTTAGTCAAGGGGTAATTACCCTTACTTACTCAGATTCAAAACAGACCAATCTAACTTTTTATGTAACTGACATAATAATAATAATAATAAAAAAAGCTATGACCAGTATTGAAGTCTGAGCAGTTTGTGCAACTGTCCACACTGTTGGAGGCGTAATAGCTAAATGTCATCTCAGCAGGTTTTGAGTGAACCCTTATTTTAACTGGCTTGATCCTGGTGATGTGAAAGCTCTGCTTGGTTTATATTCTACCAGCATCTCTGCAAGATATTTTGGTCTTTGGCCAATACAGGATTTTTATACAATAAATCGATTACAAATGACACTGGAAGCAGTTTTTTGAATTTAGGCTGGTGAGGATTCCATTGCAGTAATCCACCCTACTGGTAATGAATGCACGAATACGCTTCTTTTGTTCTTGTTTGGATGATCTGATTCGTGCAATGATTCTAGATAGCATTAGGCTTATTTTATTACATGTTCAGAAGCTCAGCAGTCCTAAAACATGTGGATTAAAGCATTTAATGCCAGCATCTTTTCTTGTCCAGAAGACAAAAACATCTGCCAATGTTTCAGGCTAATCAAGTTGACATCACTATTAGTTATTTCTGCATTAAGTTTTCCATCGATGAATCCATCACACACTAAGTATGTTTTCTTGCGTCCAACTCAGTTCTGGCGAATGATTTGTGCAGCGCTGAAGAGGTCCATTACCTCCTCTGTTTGCATGGGGAGGAACGCATGGCGTAATCACAGGAGCTCTCTCGCTAATGCTAATTCAGTGCCGGTGAATGATGGCCTTTCAGGTGGAGTGCTTTGAAGTAGCCCACTATCTATTAAGTCTTCGCCTTGCCGCATAAAGCAGGTTCATAATGAAAAACAAAGAAGTGAAAACAAGTGAATAGAAGGGAAACAGGAGCTGGGGAATGGCTGCTTCAGGAATACAGATAGGGTTGCTGCTGGTCACAAATGGATGCTGTGTGATTGACTGGACTAAAAATATCCTGTGCTGTTCTTCAGTGAAGCTTCGTGTGGGAAGTTAATAGTGATCATTTTTAGGTTCCATCTGTTAGTTTACAATACTTAGTACTTCCAAAGCACACATGACTGTACTCTGTGAACTATGATGGATGTGCATCACAACTGCTGTCACATGTTGTCTACACAGGGAACATTTAAAACACCAAAAAAGGTCAATGACATTTGAAATAGTAGTGGACACTGTAAATATGTGTCAATGCTTTTTTTTCATATTTTAATACATTGTGTCTAAACAACTGGACTGTTACATCTATTAGTTGACACTGTAATTACACAGAGCTTTAACAACTGTTCTAACATGAGTTTTTTAACATTTTGATTTTGCCACATAAATTTTAATTAGCTCCACAAAGGAAAACATTTTACTCTTTTATGGCTCAGGAGACTCAATTGTGTTCTCAGTTGGGTTTCACATACAGTAAGAATCAACTGAAAGAAACAGATGTTTCATCTAAATCTAGAAATTAAAAGAACACTGTGGTGCCAGATTCACAAAAATCTTCTTTAGAAATAAGTTTAGAAGTTTTTAGATCATTTTGAAATACTTTTTTTAAGAACATCTATTTTTTTTTCTTAAGAAAAAAAAGAAGTAGATTAAGAATATTTTGTTTATTAAAAAGCATTTCTTAAGCAAAAACAATAGCAATTAAGAAGAAATTTATTCTTAAGAATGTTTTGTAAATTTGGCCTAGGCTCTCACCACTATATAGTATCTCACAAAAGTGAGTACACCCCTCACATTTTAGCTACATTTTTAGTATATCTTCTTAAGGAACAACATTAAGGAATGAGACTTGGATATATTTTAGAGTAGTCAATGTGAAGCTTGTATAGCAGTGTATATTTACTGTCCCCTGAAAATAACTCAACATACAGCCATTATTGTCAAAATAGCTGGCAACTAGAGTGAGTTCACCCTAAGTGATAACAACACTATGCACCATGCAAAGCCACATGTCCTATTCATAATGTTCATGTTTTTGTCTGCTTGACAGAACCATACAAAGTTGTGTTTCTTGTATTAGAGCAGTTAAAATTTGGTGCTTTGAGTATAATTCTCGCATACTGACCACTGGATTTTCAACAAGGCACCTCATGGCAAAGAACTCTCTGAAGATTTGAGAATTAGAATTGTTGTTCTCCACAGAGATGGCCTAGGCTATAAGAGGTTCAGTAACAACCTGACACTGAGTTACAGTACTGTGGCCAGGGTCATACAAAGGTTTTCCAAGACTGGTTCCATTCGGAATAGGCCTCGCAAGGGTCGATCAACGAAGTTGAGTGCTCATTCTGTGCATCAGGTGCAGAACCTGGCTTCAAAATCAGATGCATGAGTGCTGCCAGCATTGCTTTGTATTTTTAGAAGTAGAAGGGCCGCTTGTCAGTGCTCAGACCATACGCTGCACACTGCAACAAATCTGTTTGCATTGGTGTCATCCGAGAAGGAAGCCTCTTCTGAAGCTGGCTTATAGAAAAGCCTACAAACAGTTTGCTGAAGACAACCTGTCCAAGAGCATGAATTACTGAAACCATGTCCTATGGTCTGATGAGACTAAGATAAACTTGTTTGGCTCAGTTGGTGTCCAGCATGTGTGGTGATGCCCTGGTGAGGAGTACCAAGAAAATTGTGTCTCTCCTAC
>JAHKKF010523679.1:0-21695 GCA_019740295.1 Labeo calbasu | reverse complement strand
GGTAGTGTATATGTGACCCTGGACCAAAAAAAAAACAGTCTTAAGGGTCAGATTTTTTGAATTTGAGATTTATACATCATATAAATAAGCTTAATAAAGAAGCTTTCCATTGATGTATGGTTTGTTAGGACAGGACGATATTTGGCCGAGATACAACTATTTGAACTTCCAAATGAAGTTCTTAGCAATGGATATTACTAATCAAAAATTAAGTTTTGACATATTTATGGTAGAAAATTTACAAAATGTCTTCATGGAACATGGATAATATCCTAAAGATTTTTGGCATAAAAGGAAAATCGATAATTTTCACCCAAACAAAATGAATACACTACAGAATGTGTTTTCTTGAAATGGATGTTTAACGAAAACCAAATCGAGCTGGATTCTGGTTGGTCAGCAGAAAATACTGGAGTTTTACACACACAATCTAAAACATTTAACAACTGCAGCACTTGATATTTCAAATAAAACAATTTTCGTGTGCTATCTGTCTCGTATGCCTCCCGACAACTGCGTTTCACAAAGAACTCCCACTCCATGTTATCATCTTTATCAAAAGTACATACAGCATCAAACGTTAAAATATAACACACAAATATCAATATGTATTTATATTTATATGCATATAAGCAAAATAATAGCCTTCACAAAATAAATCTCTGATTTATTTTACAGTATGTAAATCACAAGAAAAAGAAAGAAAAACAAAACGCTTTCTAACACGATTAAAAAGTGCTAGCAGATTATTTTACAACAATGTGCAAATGTATTCTGAAGCCTTACATTATGTCTAATTTGTACATTCTGATTACATCTATAATGTCACAATGATTTAGTGTTTGAGTCGATTCTCCTACAGGGCAGAATTCCCACAGGCCGGAATGAGGCCGGTTTGTCTTGGTTTAATCTTGGCTATTTGTCTATGGGTGCTCAACTTAAGACAAATAAAGGCAGAGTTTGGCAACTACGTGTCTATAGTTCATCTGACATTGGCAAAATAAAAAAAAATAAAAAATGCTGGTTCTAGGTGGAAAACATTTTAAAGTGGTAGGGATGTAACGGTATTATCAGTCTCGATATCATCGTGGTCACGTGACGATATGAAACGACAGGTCTTCCAGGCAAAAAAAAGTGTCGTTTTAGTTTTCTTATTCTAACATAAAAGGACGTTAAAGTTGTGTTTTGGGCCATTATGTTTTGGCACAGTATCTGTCAAAAGCGTGCACTTCATTCAGGCGATCAGCTCATGATCCGGTGTTTTCTGCACCTCAGAACGTCTCCGTTCACAGTGAATGCAGTGAACTTGTTTATTGCATGTGCTGTGAGTTTAGCGCGTATTTGGAAATGCAACGGCCACCAGTTATGCTTTATTTTCACGGCGGATGATTACAGCATTTAACTAGATTTGTAGAGAGACGCGTTTGTACCAAATAAAATCTCTACTGCCATTTCCGTCAAAATAAAAGCTTAAACATGCAGTATAAATTGCTAACAGCGACTGGTTTAAATGGTTAACGTAGGTGCAGTCCAAATTTCGAAATATCTCCTTCAAGTGTAGAAATTAGGAAAGAAGTATTGTGATTTTCCTACTGTAATGTAGAGTAAAAATAATATGCCTATGAAATATTCAATTTTTATTTATTTTACAGTGCATTTGTTTTACAATATATGGCTATTACTGTCATAACAATAATATAAAATTGTTGTTATTATTATTACATTCTAATTGTTTGGCTGAGACAGTGTACCACTAATAAAAGTGGGTTGAGTCCCCTTTAAAGTTCAGGTACAAGTCAATTCACTGACCTTTTTCTGACTCAAGTTTTCTTAGTTAAGTACATGGGTTGGAGATCTTAATTTTGAACTCAAACCGAAAGTGCATTAGATAGAAGAATTTAACTTTAAAATGTACAAAATGTTCATTTTTTTCGCAAGTCTTTATTTGTCTTCGCAATAATATCGCAATAAATATACTGTGGACTGCAAATCCAGATATCATCATATCGTGAGATTTTGATATTGTTACACCCCTACAACTTACAAATGTCCCACTATGACAACCTGCTTTCAATCTGTAGAATATTAAATTGTTAGTTAAAGCCATAGAGATCTTCACGATAAAATGCATTTCTGTGAAACTTTAGAATGTTTTATTTGCACTTTTTTTCAAATGACTTGTTTCCATTACAATTTTAAATCATAAATTGAAAATATCAGAGAACACATTAATACTGGCACTCAAAATGTAGAACTGAAACTAAAAATGTAAACTTCTAATTAAAATCGGCAAGAAACGTTGTTTGCAGTTTCGGTAGTACAATGTTATTCGGAGTGAAACCGGAGAAGTTTATGATTGCATTGTGAAAAATGGAACTTACAAAATGCAACTTTTGACTCACGAGCACCTTGGAAAAGTGCCACTGCTTTAGTCGAAATCCTGCCTGTGTCTGATAAAAACACTCTAGATCTTTCCCAAACTTGTCATCTTTTGATGTGCATGATAAATTGAGCACATAGTACATTTTAGATGAACTAGGAAGATATTGATTTTATTTATGGCAACCGAAACCATCTCCTTACAAGTCTGAGCAGAGATGGGAAGTCACACTCTGTTTGGCACATAGAGTAAACGCTGTGATATCATACACCAGGAATTGAGGTCACCTGTCTCAGATGAAGACACATCGAACAAATGATTTTTTTTTAATCATTTGGCAACTACATGTGGCCTTACTGACATGAAATCTGCAAAGACACGTTTAGTTTGATTTTTAGATATGATTCTTATCTATTTTTGCTGATCACTGATTATTTTACGCATGCATGAGATTTTATGAATTTTAGAAAGTTAACTACTCCAATTTGAGGTGCATGAGTTTTGATACTTTTTGATTTTGTGTCAGTGCAAAGAGACCCATATCACGAAAGTGGCCTGTGGGAATTCTGCCGCTGAAATAATGTTATAGGCTACTCTATACTGTCCCCTCCAAAGACATGCTGATTTCACTCTGCAAGTTTTCGTATCTGCATTAAACTTCATTTTTTTTTACAAATCATGTCATATAGTTTGCCGTTTCAGTGGGTGGAAGAGAAAGAGCGTCTGGTAATGTGCATGCTAGAGGATCTGTGGTATGAAACAAAATGTAACTGTCAATTTCCATAAGCTTTTTTAAGACTGTAAGATGATGCAGAATTCCATCAAATAAATACTGATTTCTTCTTCAACCAGCTTGCCTTAGGAGGGCTGTCGTAGGATTTCCCTTTGATCTACATAACACTTTCAAAAATGATCACCTTGTTCTCCTCCGTTCCAGGAGACAGAGAGGCCAGGCTTTTAATGTCAGTGTCAGGGGCCATGTATTCGAGGTGATGGGCTCCCCACACTGGTTTGGTCAGATTTTCCCAACGCTGTATGAAAAACAAAGCACATAATGAATTTATGTATGCACGTTATGAATAAAATCAAGCTAGTTTAGACAGGACAACTAAAAGTCATTTACTGTAGCTGTGATTACAATTTATGTCAACCAACCTAAGCTTCTTGTCAACAAATCTGAGTGTCAGTAGGTGTTCCCACGCTACCCACATTATTTTCTAGGACTGACAAAAATATTTTCTAGGACTGTCAAACAACATGTTAACACATGCAAATGATGCATTACAGGGAATTTGTTTTAGAAATCAGAAGCAGATTTAGTCTTGGCATGTTCGTTCTTTTGCATTGCTTTCATGAATTGAAATAAAGCAGAAATAAAATATAAATATTAGATTTAAAAAAAAAGCTTCCTTGGTAACTAACTGAAATAAAGTTAAATTATTAAAATACAGAGACCACAAATGACATGAAAAGAAATAGCTTAAAAAATTCTTAATTCGTTCCTATGATTTATTAAATTGTTCCTTCATTTTAGGTCAATTAAATCTAGAATTAAAATGTGGGAATGAAGTAGTACAATGTGGCTAAATTAAAATGAGGGAACAAATTAACAGAGAGAAATTAATCTCCTCATGTCATGTCTGGAACGGCAAACTAAAATTATGAAAAAACTAAGATAATAAAAAAGATAAAATAAAGCTAATAAGAAATAGAAAATAAATGACTAAAACTTAAACTAAAATTAATCAGAAAATATAAAAAAGCTCATTTTAGAATATTAATAAATACTATAATAGTATAAATAATACTGAAATAACACAACAAAGCTTAACGAGTAAAATATCAGCAGAGTTGATATACTACAAATATTAGATAATAAAAATAAATTGTGAAACCTTGCCTTGGTAACTAACCTAAAGTCAAAAATATTTTAAGTTGAATTAATAAAATATAGAGACCACAAATGACATAAAAAAGAAATACACAACTAAAAATTACTTTAAAATTCTTAATTAAACTAGAATTAAAACGAGGGAATGAAATAGTAATAATACATATTAATACATATTAATAATAATAATTACAAAAAAAATAAAAATAAATAATAATAATAATAAAGATAAAATAAAACTACAACAAATATAGAAAGAAATAACATTACTAAAACTTAAACTAAAATAAAAATTAAATCATAAAATTTAAAAAAAAAACCTCAAAACAACACAACAAAGCTCAACAAATGAAATATGAGCAGAGATACATTAACTTCAGTGCAGTTTGAGAGATAATGATCGCATTGTTTTTAGTCTGAGTGAGCACATTTCCCTCCGGCCAGTGTCTTTATATAGATATCAGCATATTTTCCTAGCGTCATCCTTACAAATTGCTAAACGTTTAGTTTTCTTTCCTTAAAAAGTAACGGAATTCTTTACCGCACTATAAAAACACAAGATTAATCACGATTACCTATTTAATTTGACTGGCAGCCCTATTATTATCATCCATTTCCTCCTGTATCCTCTACTAGTTTTCCTACACATCCATGCCGTAACCCTCAGTATTCAATGTGCGTTTGGAAGCAAACATTGAGGGGGTGAAGCATTGTGGTCTGTCTGCAGAGGAATGACAACCATTAGCCTACTTACTATAAATAAACACATCGCTTTCTCATGAGTAATTCTGATGCTTTTGAGTGAGGTAACTGACCCGTAGTCCAACTCTAATTGCACCGACAGCTAACAAACTGCTGTTTTTGGACTGTTTGCACTAAGCGTTGTTTGTGTGGTCGATACTTAGAATTTGGACCGTGCACATAAACAAAGCTACCCTTTCAGTGCTCTCCACATCGTCACATGTATTGGTTTGAATAGGATGAAATGATGCAAACCTCTCTGAATGTTCCCTTAGCTCCAGAGAGCTTGTACACAAGGCTAACGGGGATACAGAGCATGGAGGAGAGAGCCAGACACCATCCGATCACCTCTCCCCACCACGGGTACACATACACATTGTTGTAGGTCAGAGGCTTGTAGTTCAGCAGGTGAAATAGGAAGATACCCTGATGATATCAAGAACAACAGCATCCATTTCAGAGTCAGCAGTCTGATTGAGTAATACAGGAACAGCAGCCTAACATGTCTTGTTATATAATTTGTAACCCTCCTGTGGGGTTTAGGTCAGTTTGGCACGTATTTGATTGTTAAACTGCCTTTATTTCTTTTTGACAATTTGTAAGTAGCTCTCACTATGCGGTTTTGACACACAGACATGTTTTGGAAAGACTGCACAAATTCCTTCATTGGTTTCCATGCAATTTGCCAAAAAAATCAACACTGAAAACTGAAAATATGTATTGTAGCTTGTTAGAGACCTAATACGAAATACAAAAGAATTTATTAAATTGAAGCATCATCTTCAGAATTATTTTTTTTTGGATCTCTATTACTAGATGGTTGAGGCACCGAAAAAAACTGTGAAAAACCCATTTTAAGCAATTTTGTTACTTTAAATAAAAAAACTTATTTTGTGTCAGCTGATTGTCAAAGCAAGATTTTCTAATGTTTAATTTTGATGTACTAAAACAACTAAAACTAAAAATGAAACAAAAATAATCAAAAACTATGCATTCATATTAAAATAAATAAACAATATAAAACGACAAAAACACAACAAAATTACTAAAACTTGAATTAAAATTAAAATGAAAGATTTTATTGTATCATACTGATTGTGCACTTTCATTGTTTTGCTAAGTTTTAATTAGTTTAGTTTAATTACTTTTAATTAACTAATTATTTTTTTATTACTATTATTATTTTATCTATTGTATTAGGTTGATCTTGTCTTTTGTGGTATAATGAATAAATAAACTAAAATAAATTAAATTAAAATGAAAACAGAAAAATCTAAAAACTATATATATATATTTAAAGTAAAATACATAAATAAATATTCTGCTTTATTTTATTCTTTGTGATATTATCCTAAAACTAAGATAAATAAATAAAAAAATAGTAAAATTAAAATGAACATTTTTATTGTATCGTACCAATTGTGCACTTTAAGCCACACTTTTATTTACTTATTTTTTATTCTTGTTTTAATGATTATTAATTCTACTACTATTTCTCTGCTTTGTTTTTTCTTTTCTAAAGAATTTATATATATATATTTGTGGGTCAAATTGACCCCTAACACAAAATCAATGGGAATTATTGAAATTTATTCAGCTTTTCAGAGGTTTTGTGTTTTTACATGGATCTTTATTGCTCTTCATAGTATCAGTTTTTGGCAAATTGTATGAAAACCAGATGTAACCATTTTTAAAATGCATGAACAGGTAGGAGTGTTTTCCAGAACTCACCATGCAAACACATGGAGTTATAAAGGACCAGCACCACTTCATCCACGGGAATGGCCGGTAACCGATCATACGGGCAATATCGTCCATGAACCTGTCAGCACCTGCATGCAACAAATGAAGTCAGCGCTCTTTTGGGTGTGTATAAGATTACAGTAGTGATACTGTCAACACAGGGTCTTACAAGCTATTCTTATCACTTAATGCTGCAAACACTGGAAGAGAGATGCCTACAGCACTCGTAATAAACTGATGAGACAAGAGAAAGGGGAAAATAGCTGCATGAAGAGATTCTCACCATAAACCCATGCGACAACCACGCATTCCCAGAATGCTTGCCACAGTAGGGTCATTCCACTGGCTGAGTAGTAGTCAAAAAGCTGGAAGACGTACATCCCTCCCTGTAAACGCAAACAGATATGAAATCAAAAAAGTTGTTTTCCAAAGGAAAAAAAGCTAGCCAAAGTTGCGTTTATTTGCAGTAATATTTGAAATATTATTACTATTTAAAATAAATGTTTTCTGTTGAACTATATTTTAAAATAAAATGTATTCCTGTGATGCAATGCTGAATTTTTAGAATTATTACTTCAGTCTTCAGTGTGTCACATGATCCTTCACAAATCATCCTAATATGCTGATTTGCTGCTCAAGAAACATTTCCTATAATTATCAATGTTAAAAACTGTGATATATGCATTTTTTGATACATAAATAGAAACTTCAGATGAACAGTATATGGTATATAAGCATTTTAATATTCATAATGTATGAGATTTGCATTAGCATATTGTACAAAACAAAAATGTGCCATTTTAAATATGTTGCAAGTACCAACATTTCTAATTATTGATCAAATATTCACATATTCATATTCTATCTTCACAGATTCTAATATTAACCAATTGATCACTTATCAAATCCTTAGATCCACCCTACATTATTATTTGGTTTCGCCCTGAAATAAGTTATGTGCGTCACGAATGTTGTTTCATGTTGTCATCATACAACAATTTGTCAATATTTAATCTTTGTTTGAGAAACACTAATAAATCAGTATCACAAATGCTACTTGTCAGGTTGATATTTTCATTGTGACTCTTTGAAGCATTCTTGTGTAAACTTTGGAGTCTCTGAGCTTTATGAGTCACGTCACTCCCACATATGGCATCAATTTTCACTGAAGAAAAATGTAGCTTCTGTATGAGAGTTGATGATCTAATAGCCAGCGAAAGGACTTTTATATTCTTACGTGGCTACTGCAGTGTCACAGGACTGATGCTGATGAAGGGCTGTTTCATTAAGGGGACTCACCTGTGTAACCATGGAGAGATCTATAATGAAGCATAATAAACAGCAGATCGCCACGGCGATTTCGCGCTGATAGCGCATGTAATACTTTCCAGGGAAAAGATCAAGAATGCCAGTTACGAAACCTTCCACACCAACAAACTGAAAAAAGAAAACAACAACACCAATGTATGAGTCAGATCTGTTATTAATGGACGTGCTTCAAAATCAAAATATGCACAGCTGCATGGTGATATATTATTCAAAAACACGCAAGGGCGATACTCTGCTAAATGAAAAGAAAAAAATTCTTGGGAAACCGATAAAAGATTTTATTATTATGATTAATTATTTATTATAATATTATGTTATAGGTATTACACATATTAATTTATAAATAAGAATTATAAAAAAAGTCAGTGATTAAATTTTCTTTGATTTGACAGCATTAAAATATTAATTTATGGCAATATTATAGCATTAGTTTATAGATAAATATTTGTTATAAATAAAATATGAATTAAAAAAATTAAAAATAGTCAAAATTAAGAAAAAAAGTCAGTGGTTAAGTTTTGGCATTATTATTATATCTATTTATGTTGATATATCATTATTTTGTAAATAAATTTTTTGTGAACAATAAAACAGATATCTATTTTACAAATTGTTTTTTACTAAAATAATAAGAATTATTAAAATAAATTATTATTGATGATTATATTATAAAATTAGTTTGTGAATACATATTTAAGTACATAAAGCATAAAAGTCTGGTTACATTTGTCTTATTGTGATGGTAATAAAACTATAATAGCAATAGTTATTATAGTTTGTTATTATTATTATTATTATTATTAGTTGTTTATGATATTATAAAACTGGTTTGTCAATACATATTTTTGTAAATAATAAAATATTTACACAATAAATAAACTGTTTTTATTTGATGGCACTAAAACTATAAAAATAATAATAATAATAATAATAATAACAATTCATATTATTATTAATTTATGGTGATATTATAATATTAGTTTGTAAATAATTATTTTTGTAAATAATATTTACAAAGAATAAAAAGTCTGGTTATGTTTGTCTTGATTTGATGGCATTAAAACTAATAATAATAATAATAATAATAATAATAATAATAATAATACATACATATTTTGTAAATAAAATATTTACACAGAATTAAAAAATATGTGGTTACATTTTTCTTGATTTAATGGCATTAAAATAATAATAATAAAATTATTACTATTTTTTATGGTGATATTACAATATTAGTTTGTAAATAAATATCTTTGTAATTAAAATATTTACAAAGAATAACAAGTCTGGTTAAATATTTCTTGATTTGATGGCATTATATCTTGATCTGCACATTTTATATATATAAAATACATTTTTTTGCAAATAAAATATTTACAAACAATAAAAAGTCTGGTATTATTATTATTAATTTTATTATATATATATATATATATTTTTTTTTTTTTTCTAAATAATACAAAATTTAAGAATATACTGTTTTCTTGATCTGATTTTATGTTTTTTTTTTTTATTTCAGTGTCGTAATCTTAAAAGTATCAATCAAATTTTCAACTGTCTCACAACAAAGTTAGATTTTACTGAAGAATTTAACAAATTTCTATTGGTGGCATTTCACACTTTGGCTCTTACTTTCATATAAAAAGCACACACACATCTACGTGTGAACTGACCTGACTGTCCAGTCCCAGCAGTAGCAGCATGATGAAGAATAGAGCAGCCCACACCGGAGCCACGGGCATCAGAGAAACGGCTTTAGGATACGCTATGAACGCCAAACCGGGGCCTGCGGGGAGAAGAGGAACATGAGAGACGTGTCACCATGGGCTACAGGCCGCCCGCATCTCAGACACACATACACACGTACAGCACCAACGGGACAGAGAGAGATAGAACTCAATCAGAGAAAGAGAGAGAGAGAGAGAGAGAGAGAGAGAGAGAGAATGAGAGATAGAAGCACCTGGATGAGGTGAAACGAAGTGAGAGCTTGTGGAAAAAAGGGGCACGGGAGTTTGTTTTTTCCTACATGTTTGCTGTTTTTTTATTGCTCTTCTATAGAAAAGGCAGGTCT
The DNA here is from genome assembly GCA_019740295.1 of Labeo calbasu. NCBI lineage: Eukaryota > Metazoa > Chordata > Actinopteri > Cypriniformes > Cyprinidae > Labeo > Labeo calbasu. The sequence goes on along the minus strand of JAHKKF010523679.1, from coordinate 11,540 downwards.
GAATTAGCCATTTAGTCGTTAGAAATATTCAATCATTTCCTTCTAAGTCTTTTTACAGATAAAGCGTAATGTTGTGTAGGCAGCGTCTCGTTAGAAGCGTGTAAGTGCATGCTAACATCGGGGCGTCTAAATCTATTAGCGTCATTAGTCATCTGCCATAATACTGGTAAGTAGCACAGCACACAAAACCAAATTTACAATGCTGTTACTTTACGGCAGACAAATTTTACGGTTAAGCACAAATCTAAGTATTTAGTTTGTCATCTGAAACATTTTGTAACTTGATTTGTGTCCTAAGATAGAAAGGGACACAAAAAAGCTTCTGCTAAATGAAGAAATGTAAACTGAACTTGGCTTGAGTTGGCTGATAATTGTGCATTTCGGTTTAAAAACAGCTGCATGATTAACACTTAAAGGGGTCATGTCACATTTTTATTTCATTTATTCCATTGATGCTGTTTGTGAAGTTCCTCACAGCAAAATAGTTATGGTTTAGTTCATTATTATCATGATAAATGGGTGTTTTAGCTGCACTCACTCGCATTGTTTCCACTATGTTTTTTTAGCTGCTCCATCCATCAATCTATCTGAATTACACTGTGATAGATTTATAATGCATTCTGTACTGAAATGAGCTGCTCAGATGTCAGGGATCTGGTTAAAAATTAAAGTCTTAAGTTGAGATTCTTCTGCTACACACAACAGGATCAGCACATGGTTTAATGTTTTATCTAGACATTTTACTCTGGTTAGTGCTTCAAGTAATGATATATATCATACTTTGTCAATATTACATTACTGTGACCAGATGACGATGTTATAGGTGTCTAACGATGCTTAAAATATTATAGTTAATATAATATTTATTATGAATATAATATACAATTATTATTATAGTAATATTAAACCATTAGTTCATTGACAAACATTATTACAAATAAAATTTTGATTAAAAATATCTTGATCTGCATAAAAAAAAAGATACATATTTCGTAATCTTATTTACGAAAAAATTACGAAACTCCTTATTCTTTTATATATAATTATATTAAGTTATAAGTATTTTTCATAGTCTTGAAATCATTAATCAAAGACATTTCCATCAATGTTCTGATAATAATTTCAGATTTTATTTTCATTTTAGATTTCACTAAATAACTTAGATTTCTATGTCTGCCATTTCAAACTTTGGCAATTAATATAATATAAAAACCTCACATATTGTCCTTAAAATGTTTTCATGTCAGGACTATTAAAATATGCTTCGCTGATTTCTTATGTTGAGATTCTCTTGCTACAGAGATTCTTCAGGAACAGTACATGCTAACATATTTAATATATCATACATAATTGACTCTATCATTGACTCTAGTTAGCTCTTCAAGTGTTTAGGAATAATAGCATATATACATATTATATATATACATACACACACACACACATATACATAATATATATTATGTGTGTGTGTGTGTGTGTGTGTGTGTGTGTGTATATATATATATATATATATATATGTATAATTTTTTTTTCAGTGCCACAATCTCAAATACATGTCTATCAATGTTCTGATAATAACTTCAGATTTTATTTTATTTTATATTTTACTGAATCATTTTATAAGTTTCTACGTGTGGCATTTCAAACTTTGGTAATTAATATACAAACCTCACATATGATCCTTAATATGATGTCATGTGCTTAAATATTGGTAGTAATTATTGGTAATATTATAGTATTAGCTTATAGATACATCTTTTTATATAAAAATAATAAAATGCGAACAAAAATATTAACAAGTCAGTAGTAAAAATGTTGTTCTTGATCTGATGGCATTTAAAATACATACAATACATTTTTTTAGCATTTTTTTAATGTCGCAATCTTGAAAGCAGATACATCTCCATCAATGTTCTGATAATAACTTTATAATGTTCTGATTTTATTTTTATTTTATATTTTACTGAATAATTTAACAAATTTCTATGTGTGGCATTTCAAACTTTGGCACTTAATATAATATAAAAACCTCACAAATTATCCTTAAAGGGGTCATCTGATGCCCATTTTCCACAAGCTGATACGATTCTTCAGGGTCTTAATGAAAAGTCTATAATATACTTTAGTTAAAAATTCTCAATCAGCTCTGCAAAAATCTCATTCTGGTCGAGGCTGCTTGAAATGCAAATGAGCTCTGCTCACCCCGCCCCTCTCTTCTCTCTCTGGAGAGACGAGTCTGTTTACTTTAGCCGCATTTAGCCGCGTTTAGCCGCTAAACGTGCTAACTAGCACATTATTAAGAAAAGGCGATTGCAAAGATTCATAAAAAAACCCTTATACTCACTTCTGCTGTAGGTGAAGCTGGATCACGAATGATTCGCGCAAACATAGACAGATATATGTAGATCTGGAGGCGCATTCCCTTCACAAACAAATGTAATCTACTGCACTGTCAGCGGCTCAGATGTCGGGAGTAAATGACGACCACTACGTTCATTATTACATCCAGCAACACAACACCTTAAGCGCTCAATCGGATAAATTCTTGTCTAACTTACGTCCCTGCTCCTCCATCGAAACAAAGAGGGCGGACTGTTGCAGCTGATATGAGGTAAAACGCTCATGTCAATCAACTATCGTGGGAGCGGCTTCTGTGGGTGTGATGCCACACCGACAGGCATCTGAGAACGGCTCGATTTGAAAAAGGGGATATTATTTTTACAGATTAATTAAAAACCACTGCATGGATTTTTTATCCTTATAGGGTAGATTTGTACATACACTGCCAACACACATTAATGTTCAAACAACATGTAAAAGTGAACTTAGCATCTGATGACCCCTTTAATATGTTTTCATGTTGATGTCATGTGTTTAAATATTGTTATTAATTATTGGTAATATTACAGTACTAGTTTAATTACCAGTTACCAGTTATTTTTTGTCTTGATCTGATAAAATTAAACCATTTAATTTTATTTTATTTAATATTATAGTATTAGTTTATAGATAAACATTTTTTTTTTACAAATAAAATGTTAATAAAATATTTAGTCAGTGTTTTTTTGTCTTGATCTGATATGAAAAAATATGGAAAGAAATATATATATATTTTTGTAGTTTTTCAATATTGAAAGCAGTTATCAAATACATCTCCATCAATGTTTTGATAATATTTTTTTTATCTGAATAATTGAACTAATTTCTATGGGAGGCAATTTGAACTTCCAATTATTATAAAATCAAACACATTATCCTTAAAAAGTTTTCATGTGAAGAAATAAGCTTCAGTCGCTGATTTCCGACCTAGAGATTCTCCTGCTAGACACAACAGGATCAGCATATTTTAACATATTTTTCCATAGATTTTACACTAGTTAGCTCTTGGTGTTTAGGATTTCTTTTTGTTTCAGTTCATCATTATTTCAGTATTGTGACGGGACAGGCCAAGTTACAGGCTTGTGTTTATATTCAGAAAGAGCTAATTTGACAGCTTTAGTTTTAGTAAATGTTTGGACCGTGTTGTAAAATTGCATTTCTTTATATGACCCCTTTAAGGAACCGTGGAGGTGTGGTATTCTTGTATTACCAGTGGATACTGCCAACGACACTGACTTTTAAGCAACAACTTGGCCTATTACTTTTTTAAAAATGATTTTTGACAAACGTAGCAAGATACAGGCAAATTGAAAGGAAATACACGGCGAAGAGCCAGAAGAAAGATGTGCCTTACATTAACGTCAAGCGACTGTTTGGCGAGAAGGGGAAAAGGTTAGTGCTAGACGTTAGCGCTTTTTAATGGTGTTGGGGTTAAAGCAGACTGAGTGCCGGCGGTGTACAGTTTTTCCACATTTTGGCTTTGTCTCTGAAGATGGATGATCCTAATTGTGGAATGAGGCTAGGCTAAGCTGTGCGTGTCGGGCCTGCCCTGCCTGTGTCGGCAGACGGTCGTAGGTGCTGACTTTAGGGCTGGGCTGTAGTAGAGGTGTAAATGCTAACATTAGATATCAGAGGTTTACCTGCGTTGCCAGACTGCTCCAGGACCCCTCTTGAAATCGAGATGTGCACATCTCAAGAGGCAAAGTTCCTGGTTAAATAATCCTTAAATTAATACTTAAATAAAGCCAAAATATAGATATAGAGATATAAATAAATAGATATGAATCACAAGATATATATATATATATATATAGAACGGGACTGAAGACAATCAAGGAAAACTAATCAAAGCATCAAATTTATGATGGGGAATCTGGTTCGCTTTCTAACTGTAACTGTCATCCGATTGTGTGCTGCAGGAAAATGAAAAATAAGAAAAAGCCACAAACAATGTGTCAATGGTGTCCTTCTCAAAGTCGTCTGGAATTACAGCACATCACATCGCAACCCACTCGGACATCACGACACAAGCACACCGACACAGAAAACCTAATTTGGACCTAGAGATCTGTTTCTAAACATCATACTGACAGACAACACACTAGAAGACAAAGACCAACACACACGCAGATGAGATTCACACTCACTCCAACACACATACATTTAAAACATGTTTGTGTGTGTGTGGATATGATCTTGATGGTTTCTTAAAGGGGCCATATCATATTTTTTCCCTTGAGGCCTGTTTATAGTGCTTTTGCACCATATTTTAGTTTTGCTATTTTTTTCCTCATTTTGTATTTTCTAATACTTGAAATTCAAAGATTCTAAATTTAAACATCACATGTTGGTTTTGCAAAATTTTTGTCATTTTGTTTTTTTTTCTTATACTTGAAATTCAAAGTTCCTAAATTTAAAAAAAACTGTCTGAAGTATAACTGAAATACAACTATAGTTGTATTAGTATTCTGATTTAGTTTTCAATTTTACATTTTCTGTTTTCATTTTAATTATAGTTAAAGTTTTTAAAGTATTTATGTTTTGTTTTGTCATTTTTGTTTGGTATCTACTGTACATTTATTTATTTATTTATTTATTTATTTATTTATTTCAGTTTTACTATTTTAGCTCAAAACCAGCATTTAAACCAGCAATATTTTTATATTCCTGAGATACTATTACATTTTTTATTAATATTTTGAATTAGTTTTTTTCAGTTTTCATTTTAATTATAAAATTTTTGTAATTTTGTTTTGGGTTTTTTCTTTTTGGTCATTTTCATTGCCTATGTATATTTAAAAAAAATGATATCAGTTTTAGTATTTTAGCTCAAGTTTAATTTAATGAAAATGAGAAATGTTGCATTTCTAGCTCAAATACATTTTTAAAAAATTAACTAATTTAAAGGTTTTAGTTTTAGTAGACTACAATACCCCTGGTTTAAACCTGCTGTGACAGATTCAAAGTATTGAAATTAGTATAGATTACAGATTAGAAACTAATTTCGGTAACCAAGTGGCCAGATTTATCATTTCTGGCAGTCTAAATCTGCTGCTGTGTATTATATTGAAACAAAAACAAAAATATGAACATGAAATAGACCCTTGAATGCAGTATTTACTCCCAAAATCAGAAGCAAAGGTTACTTAATTGAGAAATAATTGCAATCTACACTTAATTTAATGTGTTAATATTTCAATTAATGTTAAACTTAATTCATCACGAAAAGCCTACTGAATAGTGCAAGGACATGTTTTTCCTCATGATCTGACCCCTATAAAGCATGCAGTACACTGGCGTGTTAACCCTAACATATAAGCAGCGATCCGATTCAAATTCATTAATTTCAAGGACGTGAGGGTCACTCTGTATGAAGTCCTTGGCATCTTGCCAGGTCATTTAAAAATATTATCACTTCATACTCATTTAGTCTTGCCGTCTACCGCATAGTCTCTCCTTCAGGCCAAGAACATGCTGTCCTTTACTGAGCCTCAACAAACCAGTGCACTGCTTCTGTGCCGCGAGCTGAACTCATTCTGAAATGACAGTACTAATTTACCATGTAGAAGAGTAAAATATTTTATTTTATGCCAAAAATCATTAGGATATTAAGATTGTGTACCATGAAGATATTTTGTTTCCTACCATAAATATATCAAAACTTAATTTCTGATATGCACTACTAAGAACTTCATTTAGACAACATTAAAGGTGATTTTCTCAGTATTTTGATTTTTTTTTTTTTTTTTTTGCAACTTCAGATTCCATATTTTCAAATAGCTGTAAGTCAGCCAAATATTGTCCTATTCTAACAAACCATATATCAACAGAAAGCTTATTTATCAGCTTCCAGATGATGTATAAATCTCAATTTCAAAAAACTGATCCTTATGACTGCTTTTGTGGTCCAGGGTAACATTTATCTATCCAAGGTTTTTTCATACCTAATTCATAAGCTTAATAGGTAAAACTGCATTTAATTACCATTTCTGGTATTTCTAATTTTAGTGTGAATTTAAATTTTAGGCAAAAATTATGATACAGATCAATCATTTCACTAATTAAAAAGACATGAATTTAGTGTCAATCTTAAAGAATGGACATGTTATGTACAGATTATTAGTGACAGTTTCCCAAAAATCTCAGCGACAGAAAGCCTACGTCTGGTGTTCACACTTTAAATGTGAAATATGTAGGCCTATGTGTTATGAACTAACACGTCTACATGCGTGAGCATCACACAAGAACATGTGGGGCGTTAAATTCATGCTGCATACTATTAGTCTTTTAGTTTAGTCTGTCATGCTTATTTATTTCTATCATGAATGATCAGGACTTCACTATAAGTATTATTAACAAACAAATTTAGAATTCAATTGTGATCAATGTCTTTGCATTTGTGTATGTAATCAAGGCATTGCATTCTGTGAATTATTTTGTCCTCAGTGTTTCAGGACACAGCAAATGGGAAGATTGTACTAACTGTGATACCAGAAACTCACAAACATGCACAAACACCTGCATTCAGAACAGACACACACACACACACACACACACACACTATCTTACCATATACAAAAATAATGAGTGACATATAGTTGTTAATTCATGAACCATTATCTGTTATTTACCATTATAAACTCACACACACAAACAAGTATGCATACATACGCACACACACACATAAAACAAACTGCTAATTGTCTGGTCCCCTTCACAGTATTATGACTAAGAGCAAAACATTATATATAAACATTTTGTTTTCAATTATATTGTTAAACCAACAAGTAACATTTGCAGTAATATACAATACAAGCCACATATCACACTGCATTGTATTCATTTACTGTATAATCATCATCATCACCACCATCATCATCATCATCATATATTCATGACTCGATGCATGTTTCAATCATTTTCAGCAGATCATTCTGGCATTAAATTTTGATTCCATAAATTATTTACTAGAACCAGCCCCAGGTCAGAGATGCATTCATTTATGTGCGCTAAAAACAAGTGAAAGTGAATTATTAAACACCTGCATTAAGATGTCAGGGCTGGCGCACACGTAAATATGCTTTATAAATATACATTTGTTTGTCTCACCATCCAATATATTACATAATCTGTCACCCGTAATGAAGTAAACGACTGTAGGCTCTTACCTGATTCAGCCACTTTAGAGATGTCCACACCTTGCTCGGACGCCATGAAACCTAAGATGGAGAAGACCACGAAACCAGCAAAGAAACTGGTGCCACTATTAATAAGAGCCAGAACAAAAGCATCCCTGAAAGGAGAACACAGAAAACAGACATTAATTGTTGTGGCATTTATATTCTAATGCAATCAGATGAAGCCACATTTGATGAAGCCTACGTAGTGATTATAATGCATTATAAATGTCATAATTTTATTTCAATGAAAAGGCATATGTGACCCTGGAGCACAAAATCAGCTGTAAGTAGCATGGGTATTTTTGTTGCAATATCACTGTGTGGGTCAAAATGATCGATTTTTCTTTAGGATATTAAGTAAAGATCTTGTTTCATTAAGATATTTTGTACATTTTCTACCTTAAATATATAAAAACTTAAATTTTGATTAGTATGCTTGCTAAGAACTTCATTTGGACAACTTTAAAGGCAATTTTCTCTGTAATAATTTGATTTCTTCGCACCCTCAGATTCTAGATTTTCAAACATTTTCCTATCTTAACAATCCGTACATAAATGGAAAGCTTATTTATGATGGTTCAGGGTCACAATATTGTCAGTAATATATTCTTGAGAATAATTAAATCTACTGCTACAATACATTCAACCACTTATCTACTCAAAGTTATACATTAAAAAATGTAATGTATTAAATAATTTTTATGTGTGATATCATGTGTTATTTTAAAGTGTATATCCATTAATTGGTACAATTGTATCAGAACTTGCAGTTACAATTATCTGTTAAACTGAACAATAATAAAATATCAATATAAAATAAATACAAATAAAATATAATGCAATTAAAATAACACTATTATTTTGTAAATAATTATTATAAATTATTTAATGAATTAATTATCTAATACATTAAATTAAAATAAACATAATTATTAATAAAAAATAGTCAAAATATTGATTGAGGCATTAAGTATATTAAGGCATTTTTATGGTAATTTAGTAATATTCACTTCTAATTTATTACACATTTTTTACATGACCACTGAAGTGAAATTTTACAAATGTGCACATTTGTTCACAACGTCTTATTAACCCATCTGATTACATCTCCTTTGCTTAAAATATAAATAAAATATAAATAATTAATAAAATAATACAATTACTGATTTAGGCATTAACTATATTAATTATATTAAGGTATTTTTGTAGTAATTTAGTGATAATATTCACTGCTAATGTAATACACATTTTTAAAATGTGACCCTGCACCACAAAACCAATCATAATGGTAAATTCATGGAACATGATCTTTACTTAATATCCTAATGATTTTTGGCATAAAAATCTATTATTTTGACCAATGTATTTTTGGCTATGGCTACAAATATACCTGCGCTACTCAAGACTGGTTTTGTGGTCCAGGGTCACAAATTACAAGTGAAGTGAAAAGCTGGATTTTAAAAATGTGCATGCATTTCAACACTCAATAGTGGCCCATTTGGTTACTTCTCCTTTGCTTATTTGATTAATAATCTAAAAAAAAAAGTGCAGATGTGCATCAATCAAAATTCTTAATTTTATGATAAATCTTCTATTCCGTTTTAAATTAAATCATCCCACATTGCCAATGTATATATAACCAGCCAAAGTGCTTTGTACTGTAAAGTCAAAGCAAAGAACTGCTGATGCAGTGCATCTGGTTGTTAATTTATTGAGATTTAGTATTAAAGTGAGAGGCCATTTGCTCTTTGCTAGCCACATCACTCAAATCCAGCTTCATATAAGACAAGGTCAGGATTCTCTGATTGGGTGAACAGACTAGACACAACGTCTTTCAAGAAGAAAACACACTGGTTCAGAAAGTGCACAAGACGTCATAACAAAAATGTGTCCTTGACTCTTTAAGGCTGTGACGGAGGCTTACTTATAGCAGTCGTTGTTGAATCGGTTATAGCTGCCGAGGGCTGTGAGCGCTCCGAGTCCAATAGCGTAGGAGAAAAAAATTTGAGTACCAGCATCGATCCAGACCTGAGAGAGACAGAAAGAGTAACAACAGTCAGACAAACGGATCCACCTCTAAAACGATTATTGAGCTCAAAGTGGCTCCAGGTACTCTGGAGAGAGCCATAAAAGTCAAGTTTAAAACTTTTAGCGTTTTTAGAAACACTAAACCGAAATGGTTTTAAAATATTGTGTGTCAGATAGAAAAAAATGAGGTGTATTCGATTACATTTACATTTATTCATATGGATAAAAGCATATGATTTCATACAAAATTGACAGAACTAAAAGTCTCACCTGTGCCTCTCCTAGCTTAGACCAATCCGGTTTCACATAGTACATGATCCCATCATAAGCACCGGGAAGAGTGACGCCCCTCACCAGGAGAATAATCAGGACGACATATGGGAACGTGGCAGTGAAATACACAATCTGTCAAAGACAAAAATAAAGACAGACAGTCAAGTCAACTGTTTTCATCATCTATAACTCACTGCTAAAAGAAACACTCAAAAATCCAACATGTAGACGAGTTATTTCCTTCAGATTTGGACTCTAAGGAAAAAGTAATAGATTTAAAATGCATGTATTTTATACTAAGTATAATTCAAGTCTATTAACATATTTACTGACATATCCCTCAAGACTTACTGATACAAAAACTGTAATTCAGCTTTATTTGGAGTACTACTTGTGCACAATGCACATTTCTTAACATTAAGCCTAAAATATATTTTAATGTCACTATTGATGAGGATTGTATGATCTTTAAATAACATCTGTCTTTAAATGCAAAATATTTAAAGTGTACTTGCAATAGTTCCACTTTAGCACAATCAGATATACTTCAGTATATCTTTAGTTGGATTTCAGCACAATTAAAGTGCATTATCTACAAAAGTAGTTGTTCCAATTTAGCAGACTTTAAATATACCAGTTTAATACACTAAAAATACAATTGCATTTGGTATTTTTATTAAGTGCATAATCAATGTATTTGTAGCATACTTAGCATGAAATAAATGTATTTTAAATACATTTTAGTATATTTATTTTTCACTAGGGAAGTGAATGTAAGTGAATGGGTGCCGTCAAAATGAGAGTCCAAACAGCTGATGAAAACACAATAGCGCACAAGCAATCCACACCACTCCAGTCCATCAATTAATGTTTAATGTAAAAGTGAAAAGCTGCTTGTTTGTATGAAACAAATTCATCATTTAGGTGCTTTAACTTTAAACTTTTAGTTTTTAGTCCATAATCTATACTAACAAAAGACCAACTCTGTTGTCTTCTCGCATCAAAATCCACCAATATACTGTACTTGCTTGGAACTGTTTTCACTTGTAAACAGTACTTGATCTGTGCATATTTCTCTCCTGATTCAGACAAGATTACTTTTTTCTACTGGAGAAAGCAATATTATGGATAGTGGAGTGATATTTTAGCTGGTAGCAAATATTTAAAGTTAATAAAGGACTTATTAGAAACTTTACAAGTTTTTTTCCCTTCACAAGATGTTAATAGATGGACTGGATTGGTTTGGATTGCTTGTGGATTATTGTGATGTTTTTTAATGAGATGTTTGGACTCTCATTCTGACGGCACCCATTCACTGCAGAGGATCCATTGGTGAGCATTATTCACTGGTAATGATCAATCTCTCCAAATCTGTTCCAATGAAGACAAAAGCTCATTTTGAATGGCCAGAGGTAACTGTTCAGCAAATTTTCATTTTTCTGGGTGAACTGATTAAGACGTTTATATTTACTACTAATATTGCTCATACTGTAGTTGGGTGTTTGAAGTATAAACAATAAACTCTGACACAAAACCGTATGTGCAGCAGCCATGACTGATATCTTAAATCATGTTTGTTAAGCAGAGATGTGTTATTATTTCTCAACAAGATTAGACTTAGTAAAACACCCTAGCAATGACCTTGCAACGTCCTTGTGACCATTCACAACATGAGTTTGC
>JAHKKF010523677.1:0-12024 GCA_019740295.1 Labeo calbasu | reverse complement strand
CAGCGCTATTGTGGCTGCGTTGTGTCAGGTGACAAACACGACGCGTCGCCATGGAAACAATAAGGCTATAAGTTCTAAATAACGGTCGCCTAAAAAAAACTCACTCTGGGGGCTCAGCTAGAATATTTTAAACTCACGTGTGAAAGGGTTAAATTGTGGACTGTGGTTTCACACATATTTCAGTTTTCTCAATATTAAAATAAACTGCAAACTCGACTCAAATACCTTATGTTGCAGAAATGAAAAACAAAAAAATACAATTAGACTCCTCAAAATAACCTAACACATCGCAAGCAAGAGCACATGTTAGCAAGGCTAATCATTTGTGTAGTCCCGGTGCATTAAATTGGATTGCATGCAAGCAATTAAGTTGACAAAACATTCAAGAATTCTGCTGTATTTGTTCATGTTAATTAAATAAATTGAGCAAGTAGCATTTCTTTTTTTGGAGACCTCTAACTTTGTAGGTCACAATGCCTCACAGTCTCACAGGGTCTGTGAGTGTCTTTTGAAAATGATTTTTTGATCTGCAACCAGGCCTGAATTTTAAATGAGACCTAAAAATCAGCAAATCCACAAATGTCCTCAAAGCGCTCAGGATTTTCTGGGATTGTGTATAGAATCAATAAGTACATTTGTAGAAAATAAAAATCAACATTTGAATCTATATTTGGCGTCAGCTCTTTCAACTTGATTAGGTCATTCTTTACATTTTTCATGTGCCACATTTGATTTCATTAGAAGGAAAAAAAAACTGAATCAGGCAAATGATCAAATGTGAAAAATCAATGTGTAGAACAGAAAACTAGATTTACAGAAAATGAGCTTGAATCACGTGAGTCCTATAGAGGTTGTTTAACAAGCCCACTGTGAATAGTCTGAAGGAAAATTATCCATAAAATATGAACAGTTCAGAGATCTGAAGCACAGGGATTTGTGTATGCTCAGTTGGTCTTTTCAAATGAGCGTTAAAGGCTCTATTTTGAAATGCTGGCATTGATTAACAGATTAGCTTTCTAACTTTGATCCTCTGAGAGCGGCAAATATCACTTAGTAACGAATCAGCACAAAGTTGAAAAATGTGTTCTGTTTCATGTGAAACTGCAGCTAAAAACCAGGTGCACAAATGTTGTTATTTTGAGGCTCACTGAACACTGCAAAGACTGACAACAGCGTTTTACACAGTGTCACATTCAGTAGATCTAATAGCGAGTCACAAAATTTTGAGAAGTGTTTGATGAGAGAACATTAGTTTCTCTGCCACTCATTACATACAATTATACACACATTGTTATGAAACTGAAATAACTTTGCGGCAAACAAACGATCTAAATATGACAGCCCTGGAATTTCCCTTCTTGAAAGCAGCTGTCCAGCTCAGGAGAGACTGCCAGATGGTAAATGTGTAACAATGTGATATGTGTATATTTAGGATTAATAAAGGTGTTTATAGTTTGACGACTGATAAATCTAATCTTTAATCAAATCAAACTGATTAGGGTGTTTATATAATGATTATAATAATTCCAAAAATGGTCTTCTAATAGTTGTCTGTGTCAGGGCTAATTTTATTTCTTTCTTTCATTGCTGGTTGGATCTTATTTCTCAATAAACTCTATGTCAGTTCAACTAACAATAGTGGAACAGCTGTCAATATAGATTTTCTTTTGGTTGAGCTTCCATACTGAGTATACGAATCAAGAAATTTAATAATGAGGCTTTAGGAGCACAAATATAGTTCTTATCAAAATCCATTTCCACAAAGTTAAATATAGCCTTGAGGGCTGCACGGCGACATATGGCGCAGTTGCGCTTTGGGTGTCCCGAGATCGAATCCCGCTTCGTGTATCTTTCCGGATCCCACCCTAATCTCTCTCTCCCACTCACTTCATGTCAATGAAAAATGCAAAAATGCCCCCCGAAAATAAATAAATAAAATGTAAAACACTTCACATTTCACTACCAAATTACTTGTAATATGTAATTTATTTAAGAGTGAAATCGTGGGTGTTTATAAGTAAGTCATTGAATCTTTCACTCAATCGATTCTATCAAAAACACTAGTTCATTAAAGGGTTACTGCACCCCCCAAAAAATTAAAAAAAAAGTCATTAGTCACTTACCCCCATGTCGTTCCAAACCAGGAAAAGCTTTGCTCGTCTTCGGAACACAAGATATTTTGGATGAAAACTGGGAGGCTTTTGACTGTCCCATTGACTGCCAAGTAAATACCACTGTCAAGGCCCAGAAAAGTATGAAAGACATCGTTAAAATAGTCCATCTACCATCAGTGGTCCAATCTGAATTTTATGAAGCGAGTAGAATACTTTTTGTACGCAAAGAAAATAAAAATAATTACTTTATTCAACAATTCGTCTCATCTGCATCACTGTAGCGCCATTTTGGAGAGTATCCACTGTTCTGTGTCAGCTGCACCATACAGGTATGCTGTTTTTGTTCAAATCAAAGCGTAAATAAATGTAGAAGACGTACCCTTGTTTTGAGGCTGACACAGAACAGCGTACGCAATTTGTGTCCAGCGGATATTCTCCAAAATGGAATCTGGGCCTTGACAGTGGTATTTACTTGGCAGACAATGGGACAGCCGAAAGCATCCCGGTTTTCATCCAAAATATCTTAAATTGTGTTCCGAAGACAAAGAAAGGATTTGTTGATTTGGAATAACATGGGGGTAAGTGATTAATGACATTTTTTTTTTTCATTTTAGGGTGGCGTAACCCTTTAAGAAACAAGATCGTCTGTCGTCTGTTAAACTTTTACACGCAGCGCCGCTCATCACTGTCAGTTCAAAAACAGTGGACCAATCAGAAGAGCCTGGAGTTGGGGCAAGCATTGTGAGCTTTTGTTTACAGTAGCAGGTTGTCATGGCAACTTTTGTGTTTGATGGCAACATGATGGAGTAGGCATTCTGCGGTGCTCTTAAAAAAAAAAAAAAAAAAAAAAAAACATTCCTGAGTGCTGCATCTTGCGATAAATAATTGTTCATTAATCATAATAGAGGTAAAATGTTTGATTAATCGAGATTTTAAGTCATATTGTACAGCCCTACGATTAGTTCTAAAACAAAAACTCATTCAGGAAACTAAACTGTTGACTATTTTTATAAGTAAGTCATTGAATAAATCACTCCACTAATTTGGTCAAAAACACTGGTTCATTTAACAACAAAACAAGTCTCCCTGTATGAGAGAGTCTTGAATCATTCATTCAAACAGTTTGTTGAGAACCCCCTAAACGAAGCGACTGGTTATATTCGGAACATACAATCATTTAGAAACAAAACAAGTGACTGTCTTTATGAGTTACTCATTGAATCATTCAGAAATTAAACATCACTTGCTCAGTGTAACATCTGCTGCATCTTTGTTTGGGATAATTCACCCAAAAATGAAAATTATGTCATTAATTACTCAGCCTCGTACTCCCCTTTGTTCATCTTTGGAACACAAAGATATTTTTGATGAAATCTGAGAGCTTTCTGACCTGTATGCATATGCCTTCTGCACATATGCATGTGGTGACGCTGAAGCAGGAGCTGGCGTTCTGACGTAGAACGTCCATCTATCTTAGTTCATCGTCTGCATATTCTTGTTCAAATAAGTAAGCCTGAGCAAAAAATTGCAAGTCTCCAAACTTGTCTGTTTACAGAGACTGTTTAATGAACAGCATGCACCTTTTTCTGCTTGTAAACAAGGCGCAGCACATTTGGGTTCTATGCCACCTTGAGGAATAAAAGTGAACTGCACGTACTGAGTAACGTGATATTTAATTATTGTTGCAGAGGAAAAATACACTATTGCATACCTCAGGTCGCCTTGACCCTATACAGTTCTTACAAAAAAATGGATCAGAAAACAGATTACATGTATGCATTTAAGGGTTAAGAACTGTTTTTGTTGGCAAAGCATAAACAGGCAAAGAAAAAGGAATAATTGTGCCTAAAATGTAAGTTACTCAATATGAATGTTTTGTTTATTAAACTGTACTGCATAAACACAGCATCATACAATCAAATAGGCTCTTTTTTACTCTGATAACTTTTCAGAAACAGACCAAGCTATCAATGCACAATTCACAATTTCGACCACTCAGACTTAGCAGCGACAAGTCCTACTTCCATGATGCCAAGATGTCTTTAGGATGATTTACGTACTGGTTTGTTGTGTAACTGTTTTACATAAGAAATGTTTAGCTCGCAAAAGAGTGCCTTACAGCCATAATTCATAAAAGCAAAATTTGTCAAGTATGATATTGCTTTAGTATATAAATGTGTTTTTGATTACCAACCAGTAAGTTCATGGACCCCTATAGTCAGTCTCTGCCTGTAAGTGATGGATGTTTTTATTATATGGACTTTTACCTGTAATGGACAAGACTGCCAAAGGTGAACAGATGGACTTGACCTTGGCTCACCCACACATAAATGCCATTGTGCAACATATTGAAGCACATGTAAGCGCATATGCATTATTACAGTGCATACAGTAATGTACAAGTATTTAATATGTGCCCTGCAATGTCCTGTTTTGTAATGGCATTGCATTGGTTGTACGTTGGAGATGCTGTATTGAGTACCAGTAGAGATTCTGGTTTGGTGAAATCTCTGTAAATCTAGTTTTCATGCATTTTCATGCACATGACTTCAAATATGTCTCGATCTCTAAAATACCACGATCAGGTAAATTCTGGAAACAAAACCAATTGTTTGGGTAACATCCGTTTAATTTTTGAAGCGTCTCCATGGATTCTCTTGGTAATGTCTGGATGTGACAGATTAAAGAGATGTGCACAGCTGTCTTTATGTGCTGCAGGGGATGCACATGCTATTGTTCCACCTCTTGTGAATGTGGTCGTGCCATGGAGAGTTATTAGCACACCAGCAATCATTCAAAAGAGGATATTAAGTAAAAGCTTGTGAATTCCGCCTGAAGCTGAAAAATGTACCTTCCTACTTCAATTCCTATTTTAATCTCGTATACATTTGCACTGAATCAAGACGGGCTGATGATAATAATGGATAATCCTACTTGTTATTACATAAATCACTAATACGCACACAATTGGTCTGTCATTGTTGTGTCGTAGAATTAAGGGACCCAGACAAACCTATTAAATAGCATGTATTAGGTATTCTTGTGTAAAGTGTGATTCTAGCATAAGTGCACATATCACCACTGTAAAAAACAATTTGAGTCAACTTAAAATAATTTGTAATCTGGCTGCCTTAAAATTTTAAATTGTCAACTCAAAAAAGTTTATTCAACTTGAAATGTTAAATTATACTGAGTGACAACTTCAATATTTGATTTGAATCAACTTTAAATTTTAAGGCAGCTGGGTTACTTACCCATCTGTTAAGTTTAGCAAACACAAATATCTAAGTTGTTACTTAGTACAACACAATTTGTTGAGTCAGCTTAACCCAGCTGCCTTAAAATTTTAAGTTGATTCAGCTCAAATATATAAGTTGTCACTTAGTATAATTTAACATTTCAAGTTGAATAAACTTTTTTTGAGTTGACTGAACTTAAAATTTTAAGGCAGCCAGGTTACATATTATTTTAAGTTGACTCAACAAATTGTTTTTTACAGTGTACAGTGGAGATCAAAATTAGAGAACAGTCTATAAATACTTGATTTTTTTCTGAAATATTGTTAATCTTCATCGCTCAAAATTTGAAGGGATTTCAGCTGTAGGTATATCACTGTATATCACTAACATGATTGAGAAAATATCCAAGGCATTTCAACAAAAAACATTGAAAACACAGTGATCTTAATTAGAGAACAGTAACACTGTAGCATGAAAAAAAGCAGGATTACAGTTGTCAGAAATGAGTAGGAAGTATACAGACTCTTGCTTTGAAAGACTTCAGCACGTCTGTGGCCGCAGGACATCACTAGTTTCTTACACTGTGCTGATCTGATCTTGGTTCATTCTTCTTCCACTGTCTTCCATAGTTTGGTGACTGTAGTGGGATTCATAGCCATTACTTTGTCCCCAAGGATTTTTCAGAGACTTTCAGTCGGCTTTAGTTCAGAAGTCTGGGCTGGCCGTTTCATTATTTCATTGTTCTCCAGAAACCATCCCCCAAACCATAACACTTCTTCTTCCACCTTTCACTGACTACTTCATGCACTTGGGCTTCAGTCTTTCAGTCTTTTTTTGGCCGCAGTTAAAAGCACATTTTTTTCTTACTGTGTGCCTTTAGTCCTTTAGTACTGTCCTGAACAGCAGTAATATATATTTGTACCACAATGTCCAAACTTTTATTTTGACAGGTAGACGTGAATACCTTTACAGTAGAATGCTCATGAAGTATTCTTAGAGGAGTTCTGAGATGTTGATCGTCCTCATTTAGTGAGACAACTGAAATCACAGCAAGCGTCACGTGCGCTTCAGTACGAGTAGTTAACAAAACCATGTGTTATAAGGCCCTTAGTGTGCTTTCAGACACACTTCTCTTAAACATGTCGAGACAGATCCGTATCCTGTTCAGCACTGAACTGGCACTCAATTCCAGCTGCATTGTTGAACCGATTCCACATTTAGAATCTCTGCATTATCCTGTCTTCTCGAGCATTTGTCTTATGTGGACGACCAGCCTTTTTGGGGGGACTTGAATGAATTTGTGTCAATGTAAACCTGCAATTTTTGAGAAACCACAGATTTGGAACGACCAACTTCTCTTTCAATAGCTTCCCTTTGGCCTTCATCTGGACAACCTCCTGTCACGGGGTTTCAGTCATCATAGGGCGGCCCGCCATCTTGCAGTCTCAGTGAAAATTAGAGGAATGCTGCCATTTAAATAGGGTTTGTCATATAATTAAGGAAATTAGCACCAGGTGCCAGATTAACAGCATTAACTTGGAGGTATCTGTAAGTGTTCTCTAATTTTAATCAGTTCTTTTTTAAATATCTCATTTAAGTTTTTTTTATACTGTGCTTCAGAACACAATTAATTTATGAATATGCTTAAAAACTTCCCTTCAACTCCTGTTAGAATAGCTTCTTAAAGGACTAAGCAGTCATCTTGAAATGTAGGAAATTGCAGGTTGTTCTCTAATTTTGATCTCCACTATAGGCCAAATCCACCTACTTGACACAAAAACATCAAATACGGTGAGTCAACAAATGTCAAAATATGAGCTCTTAAAAATCACAAGAAAAAAAAACCTCAGCAAACAGCCAAACAACAATCCTATAACAGCAACCTCATAATTTATTTAACTCACAAAGGGATCCCACAATCCCTTAACATTTCAGCAACATGGTTCATTTTGTTCAATTTCAAATTCTTTCTTTTTTGTGACTTTTTTTACAATGTGTGTTATCTTTAGACATCCTGTTGACCATAAGAACTAACTAACTAACTAGCCGCCACCATTTTTAATGTTAAAATGTAACTATTCCAATATATGTATCATATAAATATAATATATAATTAGATGAGATTGTCAGCTTTTCAGCTTTCCATCACTGGATGTATTCACAGCACTCAAAGAATCTTTCCCAAGCAACTGTCGCAGTGAATTGTGATTATTGACTGTAGTGCGTTTTGTTCACATTCACTCTTCAGCCTATAGAAACCGACCGAGGTTGCCATTAGTCCACTGTATATGGAGAAGGTCACTGCTGCAGCATCTTTGATGAGTGTTGTTGCTTAGGTCCTCAGTATGCATTTCAATTTTTCAGTATTCTCTCTTGAATACAATGGATGTGTTGATAATGTCTGTCCTGGGTTTGTATAGTGAAAAGCAAGTCTGGCCTTTAAATAAATAAATCAATATTTGTGTATGTGCTCAAATAATGTCCTGAGAGACGGAGGTCATGGAGGACTATGAAAACATGCTGAGAATGGTGTGCTTACTGCAGAGAAAGAGCAGCATGTTCAGTGTGTATCACTCCATTTCACATCCCAACAGCTATCCTGGGATCCCTAACAATAGCTGCACACAGCGTTTACTGCAGAAACACTCACTCATTGGCCCATATTTCGACGTTGTTCATTGACAGGTGTTGTGATTCATTTTTCTGACAATAAGAGAAATATAGAAAGCATTGTTTTTGGCTATTCTGTAAAGGTCTGTCCATCACAATTTGGAGAGCCTCTTTCCCATGTGACCGATAAGAGGGCTGATTAATGTCCGACTAAACGCTGACATAATGCTCTTATCTTTGCAAATGCCACACACTGTTGGGCCTGATGAGCCCGCTGCTTTTCCCACAGAGAAAATCACTGTAAAGACGCCTCAGGCTGTATTCCGCTGAAATATCCACAGATAGACCCTTTCCGCTGTAATGGTGCTGGTGCGTGTGCTGGAACTGATGCCCTGTCAGGGGGAATGAAAAATGACATAACTGACTGCAACTTTTTTTATGTAGCACTGAATCATATACTTAATTCCAAAAGCAAAGCACTGTAGTATTTTAACTGTAAAAGTTAGATTTACATTTAATCATTCATAGCAAAGTATAAACACTGCAAAAAAAAGAAAAACAAAAGACTTACTTAGCATTTTAATCTTGTTTCTAGTCAAAATATCTAAAAATTCTTAAATTAAGAGGCATAGTAAAGCAACAGTACATATTTAGTCTTGTTTCCAGGGGTAAAGAAAAAAAATAAATTAAGTTAGTTAGTAAAATAAGTACAATTATCTGCCAGTGGAGTAAGTAACATACTCTTGTTTTAAGAATGTTACTTTCCCCACTGGCAGATCATTTTACTTGTTTTAAGATGCATTTGCTTATCTAGTAAATGCATCTTGATATAAGACTTTTAAGATATTTTGACTAGAAACAAGACACAAATACTAAGTAAGATAAGCCTTTTTTTGCAGTGAATGAGCTACAATGCTTCAATGTGCTGACATGCTGTCATTCGGTGTTGGTAAAACTAGGCCATTTTTAAAATGTAAGTAACTTTTTTTATTATTTTATAATCTATAATCAAGTAACTTTTTTAAAAAATCAGCAACACCACAAGTTACTGACAAAAACGACTAGTGAACAGTGTTGCCAAGTCTGCACTTTTCCTGTGGAATTGGGCTACTTTAACACTTGTTTTTCACGTCTGTGGGTTAAAGTGACCCCGATAACGTGATATTTGCCAGGGAAAACTTACCAAAAAAATGTGTATTTTACCACCCGGAATGCAATTTTTACCGGGGAAACCCCTCCACTGAGTAGCAGTTGCATGGGTTTTGCTGTGAAAACCTGGCAACCCTGCTGGAGAAGTGCCTTTATTTTTTTTGTTTGTTTTTTTATGGGGTTTTATGTCTTTTTTTTTATTGAAATAGGACAGTAGAGAGACAACAGGAAAGCACTGGAAAGAGAGGGGAGCAGGATCAGCAAAGGACCCCCGAGACTGGAAGCGAACTTGGGTCGCCGTGAGCGCAATTGCGCTACATGTCGAGGCACGAACCACAAGGCTATTGGCACCGGCGAGAAGTGCCTTTGTAATACAGTGTATAACTTTCAAAATATATGGCTCAAAAACAATATAAATAAAATAATAACTGTAGGCAGTAACAATTTAAACAATATATTTTATTTGTGAACTTATTTGTGTACAGTTAAACTGAGCACTGTTCTTTAGAAAAGTCCTCAGGTCCTGCATCTTTTCCAGCACTTTTGCATATTTGAACCTTTTCCAGCAGTGACTGTATGATTTTGAGATCCATCTTTTCACACTGAGGACAATTGAGGGACTCAAACACAAACATTCACTGATGCTCCAGAAGGAAACACAATGCATTAAGAGCTGGGTGGTGAAAACTTTTGAACAGGATGATGTCCAAATTTTTCTTATTTTGTTGAAATATCCCCCCGCCCCCCTTGAACTTCACCACTTTAAGACATCTACTTCAGTAAAACTTTAGATGCTGCAGGCTGGGAGGTCTTTTATGTGCAGTCTACTAGCAGTGACATCATTCATTACATGGCACGATTTGATTGGCCTCTGCTGATTCTGCAGCCAATGAAACCGTACGTTCAACATTTAAATAAATCAGTGTTCACTGTAAACTTAACCTGAAGCTATCAGAGTTCCTCTGAAACCCTCCACCTCCTCCAGCTCCATCTGTCTGGATTTGATTTATGTACCTATATATGTATCAGCAGCAACAGCAACCTGTCTATGAATCCAATAGACAGAATGCAAATCTCTGCCGGTCATTCTCAAAGTTTCCTCCCTCCGAGATGTAGCGTAGAGTTTCTTATTAATCACAGCAAGACAGATTCAAACCCACAGAGATGGAACTGAATCTAGAAAATTGACTTGTTTTCCTCAAATCAACCCACATTATTTAAACAGAAACCATATTTGAATGCTGAGCCGGATCACTTGTTTGATAACAAACACGAGCTCCTCTCACTGAATCGGTATTCGGTTGTGTCAGAAAAAGCTCTCTGTAAATATGACTTAATTTATCATCTCATTAACGCCATGGCATTTTTAAATGATAATATCAGCTCACAGCGTGAGAATGCAATAAAACTAAATATTTGTTTATTTGACTGAATTCTGGGAATCAGTATAATGTTGCAAGATCATTAATCTCAGATCAATTTAAATGCAGGGCTGTGATGAGTTTGTTGTCTGATCTGTGCTATACCCTGCTATATTCAGATTTTTGTTAGACTTTTGGAAATGTGGGTTTTATTTTCCGCATATTTTCTAGTCCTCCACTGGTTATGAAGAAATTGTAGCATGACTAAGCAGGACAAGCAGAAGGGATGTTTTAGATCGTTTTCTTGCATTAGCTATCACTGGATGTGGAATATTTTAGAAAAGCCATGTAATCAAAACAAGATGAGGGGTATAACTGGATAATGTGTAACATGTTAAATCTGGCTGCTTCTCATCGGCTTGACATAAATTCAGCTTAAAGATGAATACGCGGAGGCCTTTCCAAATTATACATAAAGAGAAATGTTTTTGTAGAGATAAGCAGTTTGAAACATGCATGTATGTATATTTGGTTTCTTTGCCATTAGTTTGAGTTAATTTTGACTGCATTTGGTCCAAAGATTACCGTCTTGAACATATCAAAGTTCACTGAGCTCTTACATGCAATTGGAAAGGAAACCAAGGCCAAGATTTGTCTAATACATACTTATAAAGTCCTAAAAAGCCCAAAACGATACAATGTCCAGAGCTGGTGTGCTACAAAAGAACTTCTAAATGACGGACAGTCATTCGAAGATAAGAAATAAGAAACGGCCCTTCTGTGCAGACTTGTAAGAATAGATGTCCTTGAGACGATTCCAAAATGAACCCAGTTCATTAAGAAAGAATTCCAGTGTCCAGTTCTATCAAACAAATCTTTTCATGTGGAAGGTATGAGGCCAATGAAAAGGTTCATTTGGTGTACAAGAGACCATGAAGGGATATTATTTGTTCAGATTTCTTTATTGAGTTTCGTGTGGTAGTATTTTTCTCATGATTCAAACCTTCAGTGCTGGCTTGCTCATTCAGTGTTGGTGAGGCTACTTTGAAACTGGCCGATTTTTTTTTTTTTTTTGTATACAAATACTGTAAATAACTATGAAATAAGATATTGAACTGGCTCCAAAACAATGAGGGTTTTTTTAAAGGACATTCAATATTAGAATCACACTTTCCAACTACGAGAGATGACCATTTCTGATTCACTTGAATAATCCAAACCTTTGTTCAGTTCTATATATGAGGGAGAAGATTATTTAAACAAATCAGTTCAGTGAAATACATTAGACTTCCCAACACCACATATTAGAGTTAAGAATGAACTGATTCACTTGAACTGATTCACTCAAATAAATCAGACTAAAATAATGGTAAGAACAAGAAGAGTAAAAACAGATACAGACAAAAATGTGCAAAAGTGACTTGAATCTGTGAATCATTTGTTAAAATCTGATTTACGTTAATGAGTTAGACCTTTCCAGTTCTATATATGAGGGAGATAACTTTTTAAACGAACCAGTTCACTAAAATAAATCAGACTTTCCAGCCTTGC
>JAHKKF010523672.1:0-13085 GCA_019740295.1 Labeo calbasu | reverse complement strand
TCATGTCATTTCACCTCGGCTCAGAATGCTTTTATGACGCGAGATTATTGTGAACACAGCCCACTGTGAACACCCTTGTAATTCGCTTCGACCCTTTTCGAATTGTATGAATGATTATTTTAGGTTCAAGTGCGTGTAAGGATTTGGAAACGAGCAGAGCACGGCTCTTTCTAAAGCAAGCGGTGCCACCTGCTGTTCAAAACTAAGCTCAGAATCGATTTGAGAAAGAATCGCGATGTGTTCGGAAAATCTCGAATCCATGCTAAATCATTTCTCGATTCACGTTGCAACGATTTATTTTCCCATCCCTAAGAGCGACACACTTCACCTTCTCCAGACGCAGTACGACATTAGATGCAATAAAATGAACATGGAGAAATTCTTATTGAGACTTTGGTACGCTCTTAAAAATAAAGGTTCTATATTAGCATCAATGGTTCCTAGAGCTGTGCATTGCCAAGAATCTGCGGGTTGCGATACGATATGTTGCGATACTGTAAACAAGGCGATATATTGGGATATTTCTTATTTATGAATAGGACATAATTTTTAATTTAAGCTGTAATTAAGAACACACCACCATATGCAAACCATTAAATGTTACAGAATCACTTTTTGTGCAGTACGAGTAAAGGGGGAAAATAAAGTGCTTTAGACTCTTTAGTTATTAAATGTATAAAATGTAAGCTTTTATAAACAGACCATATATATTTTTAGACCCTGCTTTACAATTTAAGTTTACAATTGTAACCATGTCAGATCATTTTGATCTGAACTTAAGAATTACATCTGCTCATTATCAGTAAAAATAAAGTGCTTGCAGGATTCCTAAAGAAAACAAAAGAATGAGAACCTTTTTGTTGAGGATTTTGCAAGTTTTTCCGTTTGTAATTATGCTCCGCGTGGAATCGCCGAGACCGAGACGCGAGCGCCGCCTCAGCTGCACAAAACAGCCCCACCACGAGAGAAAGCGGCTGGCAGCCACGTAGCCACCCCACCGCACCCGGCGCGAAGGTCCATTTTTTAAAATATCAGTATTCTATTTTTGAGGATCGATACAGTATCGCCAAACAAAATATCGCGATACATACGTGTATCGATATTTTCTTACACCCCTAATGGTTCCATGAAGATCCTTGAACATCCATGAACCTTTCAAATGCAGGAAAGTTTTTTTAGATTTTTAAAATGTTCTTCAAAGTGGTTCTTTTAGGAGCTGTTCACTGAAAGGTTCTTTGGGGAACCAAAAATGGTTCTTCTATGGCATCACTGCAAAAACAGCCCTTTGGAGCCTTTATTTTTGAGAGTGTATCTAATATGCAAATCTGAGCTCAGTTTGAGACACATGTGAGATTATTGAGGTCATTTTCTCAGGAGAAACAGATAAGAAGCAGCAAAAGTCTCCATTTGTATCTCATTACTGAATTTTCCTTGGGAAATAGTGAGAAGTTTTTTCTGTGTATAGAAAGTTTTTGTGTTATTTATTTATTATTTATATACTATTATAGTATTTATTAATAATATAAATTAAAAATTAAATTTAAATTGGTATTTTTAGATTTTCAGTTTTCATTTTCATTTTAGTTAAGCACCTTTGTTTTTTTCAGCATTAGTATTTTTAGCACTTAAATTTAACTTCAAAATAAAACAACACAACGGTTTGCTTAACAATTTGGTCGACAGTATTATTTTAGTAATACTTATATTGTATTACAGTATTTATTAATATTTTGGAATTTACTTTTTGTACTTTGATTTTATTTTGAGTAATTTAATTTTTTTTTTCTTTACATTTTTGTAGATTTAATTTATTTTTAAGTTTCGATATTAGTAGTACTTTAACTTAAATTTATATGTAACATAAAACGCTGATTTTTAAAAATTATTTTTATAACAATATTTATTAATATTTTGGGTTGACTTTTATTTTTAAGCTTTGTATTCGTTTTATTTTTGGTTTGTTTTTGTTATGTGCTTTTGCAGTTTTTATTGTTTATAATTTTAATATTTTATAATATTTTTTATAGGTGTAATTGATTTTCATTTGAGTTTCAGTTTTAGTCATTTCGGTACTTAAATGTATAACAAACGCTTTAGCATTCATCACATTTCACTGCAGGTGAATCTGGCGAATGATAAATGTCCAGATGGAGAACATGAGCTGAAGCACGTACGTGTGAAATGAAGATGAGCATCAGATTGTTTCCGTCACCCCACGTGAAATCACGTCGGTGCAGAAAGTTTGTGTGTGGGGAAGATGAGTGAAAACTGAATCACTCCACACACACAAACGCGGTTGAGATGGTCATTGTTCAGAAGATCTGTGTTTCTAAGCAACAGAGATGTGGCGTGGCTGCCGACGCCGCTCACCGTCTTTGTTGGAGAGTCTTCCTCTGCTGCGGCGCTGGCATTGTTCACGCTGTTATGACCAGTCAAAGGAACGCGGCTCATTTTTCACAGTTTTTATCTGTGATGAACAGAATAAATGCACTGTTTTATAATCAATATTTGAAGGGAAATGACAATAAATGGGGAGAATAAGCCACGGAGCAACATTTACTACGGTATCAGAATAAACAGAGCGCAGGAAATGAGTTTCATTCAGTGAAGAGCGACACGCTCATTTGTGCTGTGAAAATAAGCACGTAGTTCAATCAAAAATATAAAACCTTTACAGAGCCGCTTCAATCTGCTGAACTCGAAAGTAGACAAAAAACTGTGCCGTGTTCAGAAATCTTTTTCAGAGCTTTAGCATTGTTCGGACTGGCAGGAAAATCACCGTCATCTACAAGATGCAAATTTACTAGAGATGCAGGTGGGTTTAGTGACGAGCAGCTCCTCTCAGCACACCACATCGGTCCATGCTGATGATTTGAAATGATTTCTCTGTTGAAGTTGCATGATTAATCAGTGCAGTTTCTTCATTATGTCGTCTTTAAAACACTCCAAATCACGAGCCACCTGCACCTTCCCAGAAACCCAGCCCAGTCTCACATTTCTCACCCATCATTGTTCAAAATGATAAAAACACAGAATTATGGTAATAATCATTCTGTTGTGGTTAAAGCGAGTGTACGATGGCGTGAATGTCAGCGTGTGTTTGATGTGACGTGTGTGTGTTTTCAGATACGTCCACTATGTGTTTGATCTGGGGAACGGCCCGTCTCTCATGAAGGGAAACTCGGAGAAGCCGCTCAACGACAATCAGTGGCACAACGTGGTGGTGTCGCGCGACACTAATAACGTGCACACGCTCAAGATCGACTCTCGCACCGTGACGCAGCACTCTAATGGCGCCAGGAACCTGGACCTCAAAGGTACCACACACACAGTGCACAGCACAAATGAGTACACCCCCTCTAAAACTGAACAAATTCAGCAATTACTCTTTACTTACTTGACATGTGAGGGTTCTGTGCAGATGTAATGTTCCAACAAGCCTGCTTGATCAATTCTTAAAGAATGTCAAAATTATTTAGTAAAACAAGATTTTCGTATCAAAGTGATAAAATGTTGTGTTACAAAAATGAGTACACCCTCCTGAAAGTTACTAAATAAAACAAAAAACAAAAATGTGTGTAGGTTTAAGGCTATTTTTGATCAACAGGTAAGTATATTGAACCAAAACTTTTAAAGACAAATAATTTCCTGACAATTAAAAGTGTTGTATAACCCACTGAATCATACTCAGACCTAATGCTGGCAGGTATGGTGCCCCGACTTTGAACTTCCGAAAGTCAGTTTAAATGCGGTTGTAAACGATCCCAGCTGAGGAAGAAGGGTCTTATCTAGCGAAACCATCTGTTATTTTCATTAAAAAAAAAAACAATTTAAATACTTTTTAGTCTCAAACGCTCAGGCAAGACAAGAGGAGCTTTTGACATTACAAAGTATATAAATTGTATTATTTTTATGAAAATAACAGATCGTTTCGTTAGATAAACTCCTTTAAATGAGTCACATCCTCTGCGATTGAGTGTTTTTATTGAATAGCATTATACTTTATACAAAAATGGGAGGTTAATCGTAATAAATATACTGCAAGAATAAATAAAATAATATTAAAAATAAATGTGAATCACTCCAATTATTCCTCTTTGAGTAATTTGAGCAGTGTGCTGCTATTCATTTAATCAGTAAAGAATAAATACAGGTTTTGCATATTGCCATTTATTGCGAAGTCCAACTACATTTTTTAAATTTTCTTCACAAAACTGGCGTCTGTTCATTGACAATAATACAGGTGGAAATTCCTTTACGCTACTAATCGGAGCAGGATGTGACGACACGCAGACTGTGATAAAGGTCTATAGGAATACATGATCAGCGAGCGATGTACATCCGCTCTAGTTACTGTGGTATTTTGGCCTTTACTGTGGTAAATAAGGGACACCCCTGAGAGTTTATTGTCTGATATCATGAATCAGTTGCTGTGTTAGACGTACGTGTGTTTCTCTCGTAGAGTCAGGCGTTGTTGTTCTGCGGTTTGTGTCGTCAGCGTTTGCGCTTTGAGGCGGCTGCTTTATGCAAACGAGCTGTGACACGATGAGGCAGCAGCCAATGGGAGCGCAGACACAGACTAGCGGTCAGGATGGGTTAGTTAACCAGAGCTTAGTCCTGTCAGACTGATGATCATCTGAACATCTGCTTCTCTGAGACTGAACTGTTCTGACTAAAACACACCTAAACAACAACTCATCATCGCTCCATCAGATGGAGAACAGATGGAGGCGTCAGACTCTGATTGATCAGTGATTCTGATTGGACGAATCAGTCTGACAGTGAATCAATGTCAGTATCATGCATCTCTATGGTGTGTTCGTTTCCATGTGAGTTTGTGTAGAAAGGCCTAAAGAAATTAGTCAGGCGACTGCTGAGTTTTCTGTCCGTAACCACTTTACTAATACTAGATAACATGCATGACTAAAACTAGATTAGTCACGTTGTTCTGTGCTGTGAGGTGAGAATGACTGTAAAACTGAAGCTCTTACTCCACGTCGCTTGAACACCAATGAGAACACGATTTATTGTTCACTAATGGTCAAACGTTTGGAGTCGTGTTTCTAAAAGAAGAATCTTCTGCTCACCAGTGCTGCATTTATTTGATTAAGATGTGATCACTGAACTCATCTTTGATGATATAAACATTTTAAAGTCTTCAAAAAGTCTTCCTGATCTCAAACTTCTGTATGTCGTCATGTCTAAAGAAAGAAAACACACCTGTGGTCTGCTCGATACTGTGAGTGAAGTGAAGCCCGTTACTCCAAACACAGTGATTTACCGTGTGAAACAGCTTGATCAGATGCAGAAGCCGAATTTAGGCGTTTCATTTCCATTTCGCTCACCTGAAACAAACGGCGCATTTTGATTCCGTAAACGATGTCGGACGGCTCTGAGAAGAGATTTGCGAGAGCATAAAGTGTTTATGCAGACTCATCTGACAGACGCTTTAATCCAAACCTCATCTGATCTGAAAACGGTTCGTCCTGACAATCAGAGCAGCTGAAGACGCTCCTCATCCTCACCTTCACATCCTCACTCCCTCGCAGACGAAGATCCTCAGGTTTCCTGTTGGTTTAAAACTCGCATTTGTTTCCCAGCGGCTCAGAGTGACGCGTTTGCGACGGCAAACTTCATCAGAGAGACTTCTGCGCTTCAAAATGCAGTAAACACACCTCCAGACCCGACACAAACACAGTCTGAGCCATTATAGACAGGAAGACGATTCCCAGAGCACGCCTGTATCTCACCAGCTAAACAGATGAATAAAACATAAAATCATCTCCTCACCAGTTTCATAATTGCCAGCAAGGATGGATGAGACTCCTGTGAACCTCATAAACACGGAATAAGATTTCCTTAATAGGGTGCAGAACTGCACTAACAGATCACAATCAGAACGTGCTTCATTCTCTCTCTCTCTCACACACACACACACACACACGGAGAGACTGAAAAAGTTGAGGTAGATAAAATAATAACATCTACAAAAAAATAAAATAAGTGGAATTAAATTGTAAAGGTAATTTCAAGGTAATATACATCTGAATAGATTTAAGGTTAATTTAAAAACTTAATATACATCTAACAATTAAATAATTTCAACCTTAACCTAACACACATCTAGAAAACCTAAATGAGTAGAATTAAATAAACTTAACATAATATACAGCTACAACAACAAATTGAAAATTATATTGAAATAAAGAATGTAATAATGTACTTCTATAAACAAGGAAAAAACAATATAATCTAAACCTAAAAAGATTAAATAAGTAGAATTAAATAAAAACAACACTGTGCATCTTGAAAAATGAAATAAGTAAAAAAAAAAAAAAAAAGAAGAAGTAAAATAAAAGCTGTTTAGAATCAGAACTGATGTTCTGTCCAAATACAGTCACTTGCGGTCTCGGCCTCTTGAGTGTGTGTGTGTGTGTGTGTGTGTGTGTGTGTGTGTGTGTGTGTACGTGACAGGAAGTAAATGTGCAAGACTGTTCCAGGTCCTAAAAACACCAAAGCGCAGTGCCATTAACGCACACTAAATTCACACTCAAATACCGCTCCGGTTTAGTGAATCCCATCATGCATCATAGAGTAAAATAAAACGTTAGAGTTTTTGTTGAGATCTTGCGAGAGGTCACAGAAACCTTTTCAATGTAAGTTAAATATTATTAATAGTTAGGTATTACAGATAATTCATTAGTAAAACAGTGTTGCATGTTTAATTGGTGCAAAGATGAGTGTATTTATTTTGTACAACATTTGCATCTGTTTTTTATCACTTAATTAGAAGCACCACAATTACTAAATCATGCCATCTGTTACAGAGAGACTGCTGAACAGACGTTTAGAAATTTAGTTTAAAATGCAAAGTATTGAAAGTAAAAATCACCCCCTGTAAACACTTCTATTTGTATAACACTATAAGTGTTTCCCACCAGGTAATGAAAAGATCTACACACACTAGTGGTCTTCATGCACACTTGGGCCAAATACAGGAAATACGTCACGTGGGTAGTCAAGCGGTCAAGCGCAAACACCTCGGCTGCGTCCGAAATCCTACGCAGCTGACTTGTTGCCTCGCTGCCTTATCCGGATATGACTTCACTGGCAGCGTTTGCACACGAAGGCAGCTTACCAAACTGATTTCAGACATTCTTCTGAGGCTGCGTAACAGTTTAATGATCTACAGCAAAAAAAAATGAGCTTTGGTGATAACTAAGCAAATATTAAATTACTATAATACTGATTTCTCTCTACAGAGTTAAGATCAAAAGTGCACAAAGTTGGTCAAAAACATACATTTACACACAAACTGACCACCAAACTCAACTTTTAGACGCCATCTTTGTTTTTGCTCAACCGTCACAGATTGTGTGATATCAAAGGCAGTGAAGCACACATCTGTGCTGCCCTCAAAAATCGTTTCTCAGAAGACAGGAAGTGAAGCTAGCATTGGATTCGAACATGCCTTGATGCCTTCCTTCCTTGAAGGCAGCATTTTCCAGTTTTCAGACGCAGGCCACAAGTGTGGGTGTTTGGACAGGACTAGTGTTTCAGTAGTTCCGGCAGTAGGTGGCGCTGGCAGCGTTGTGGTCAACTCACCTTTATTTCAATAGAGAATGTGAAGCCTCATCACACCGTGTTGCACGCTGGGGCGCCGCTGCCATTCTGGGAGGATCACCCTCTGCTACAAATGCTGAAATTGATGCAGACGCCTGCTTATCTTTCGTTTTGGTTTTGCCTTTTAGTTAAATATTGATGTTCTTCGTTGTATTGTTTGCAGGGAAGAGAAGCTGTTTAATCGCTTTGTGTGATAATTCGATATTTTTAAACTCAAGTTTTGTAGAATTTGGTTTACAGTGTTGATCTGATTAACGTTACTGTGAAAACAGTGTCGCTCGCTGCTGCTTCAGCCGCCATATGGTAGAATATCCAAACAAAAGTCTGTGTTCGACGAGCTGACAGAAGTCTATCCATTTCTTTGTTGGGAGCGTTTCAATGACGGAGTGTAATTTATTAGCACACTGTATTTTTTTATATTTATTTTAACAAATGACAACCAAAATAAAAACTCTGGCAGTTTGTTAACAGCTTTGGAGCATTTTAAAATGCTGCCTTGACAGTGATGAAAGACATGCAGATCAGGCCAGGATATTGACTGGTTTCATTACATGTGAAACGTTTTTCTCACCTCAGAAAACCATACGAAGGCAAACGCTCAACATGGCTTATACATTAATAAGAGTTTTATTTAAAGTTCATTATTTGGGCTCATCTGTTGTTTATTAACTGTTTATTAGTAAGGTCTTTTAATATCGCTGTCTTGGTGCATTAGGCGTTTGTTAATATGGGAGGAAAAAGCTTAAAGTGTAAATTAAACGCGTTGCGTTGACATTTTGGGCTCACATGAGTATCAGCACACAGTATATGCTTTACAGTTTTGTCTTTATCACTGTCTTGGTACATTAAGCCACATGAAGTGTAATTGGTGTTCAAGTTCTGCTCGTTCACAGCTGAGTGATGTTAATTATTACACCAAACAACGGCAAAACATTCAAAAACACACAGCGATGTGATTCTTCTATTGAGTGACAGGAAGCGGGTTTAACCTGTGACATTAATAATAGATTTACTATCCGGCGTCTTCTCGTCAACTCTGCAACCTGCTTCCCTTGGTGTTTTTACACGTAGAAGAGGCGGAAAAAATATCTTTCTCTCAGAACGATGATCTGAGTCACTATTCTCGTTGCAGCTTGAATGACATACAGTAGTGGCATTTTTCACAACCATGACAGAAAATCAAAATACTGCCCTAAGCTCAATAGCGGAACGGCAGCGTGATCCTCCCAGTATGGCGGTTAAACAAAGCAGTTTTCCAGAACTCAACGCGGCGTGACGTCGGCTTCACGTTCTCTGTAGCGCTTTTTAAAATACAGATTGTGTCAAAGCAGCTTTACAGTATTAAACAGAAAAGTAGTGTGTCAATAATGCAAGAGGATGATAGCAAACACTCAGTTTTCAGGTAAAGTCAGTTCATTATTGATTCAGTGATGCCATCATTGAGCTCAGTTCAGCTTAAATAGTATCTGTGCAATCAAGTGGACGATATTGCCGGGTCATGAAGTGTGGTGATGGGTTTGAGTCCCAGGCAGTGCACGAACACGTGTAATGTGTGATTTGAATAAAAGCTCCTGCCAAATGCATGAATGTCAATGTAAAGACAGAAACTCGTTGAAATGTAAAGAGTGCGTGTTTTGTTGAAGCGCGAAGCGTCTCTATGGGCTACGGGATCCCGCGCTTCTGACCTGAACCTCCGGTTTCCTGTCGCCGGTCCCGTTAACCTCCGCGCCTGATGAGCGTGAAATGAGGTCTGCGTCGCGTACGGGAAACGCTTCCCCGCGTCTGACAGGCTTACGCTCACTGCGCACGCCACGGTTGACGTGTGGAATAGCGTTCAGGGCTATTAGCATCGCGACGCTTTCCTCGTCTGAGCTCAGAGAATTAGCCGCGTATCAGGCTTTGCAAAGACAAATTGGCCTTTTGTCTGTGTGAGTAATTGGTGTGAATAGACGCAGTGGGAGGGTTTAATCCCGTCCCGCTGATGGAGCCGCTTTGTATCGGATAGCGACGCTCGCTCGCGTTCCGCACGACTTTATATAGTCCCTTTTCAGTTCATCTCTGTAATAATAAAGACTTTTTTGTTTTGTTTTTTGTTGGTGTTTCTGATATAAGCAGCATCGGTGTGTCATTTTTGTTGAGATTGTTTCGATTATTTTGTAGATTGTAGTGTTCTTATATAATATCGTCTCATCACATCCTGTCCAGCAGTTCATCGTCTCACCGATCGCCACTCGACTCGACGCCGATAGCACCGAGACTCTTTCTTACTGTAGTTTTGTGTGAATCTGTGCTCTCGTTCTCCACACTATAATGCTGACGTGAACTGTATAAATCGTGTGTGTTATGTAAGGCTTCTTCAGGATCAGATTCAACATCTTTAAGGTTTGCTGTAAAGCTGCGGAGGGATTCTATATCATATAGATGAAGAGTTGCATTTATAATACATATAGTATCATATTAATGCATGTACATACTGTATGATACAGAGAAAAGTCATTAAAGTCCTCATCACTGAGAGTCATATGCCTACATTACACTTGAATTTAACACGTCATTCAAGTTAAAGCTTTGAACGACGGTCTCTTCTGCTCAACCAGGCTGCATTTATCGGATCAAAAATACAGCAAAAACAGTGAAATTACGGTTTAAACAGCTGTTTTCTGTGTAAATATCTGTAATTTATTTCTGTGATGCGCAGCTGATTTTCAGCATCATTACTCCAGTCTTCAGTGTCACGTGATCCTTCAGAAATCATTCTAATATGCTGATTTGCTGCTCAACAAACATTAAACATTTATGATTATTAGCAATGTTGAAAACAGTTGTGCTGCTCAATATTTTTGTGCATGCATTTTATTTTTCAGGATTCACCGATGAATAGAAAGTTTAAAGAACAGCATTTATTTGAAACAGAAACATTTTGGAACATTATAAATGTCTTTACTGTTACTTTTGATCAATTTAATGCATCCTTGATAAGCAAAAGTGTTAATTTCTGAAAAATGTACTAAGCCCAAACTTTTGACCAGTAGTGTGCATGTTGAATATATGTGTGATGTCACACCGATGAGCCTCAGGACAGCAGCGGATGCGTGTGATTGGACGATTAGTGCGGTGGACACGTCTTCAGCCGGTGACGTCAGGACTAACCGCTGGCTTTAACTAGCTGTGGTTCTGGTCTGCGCACGACTCCAGCGCTCACACATCGACCCGCTAGTTAGCCTAGAATTAGTATCGATCACAGGCCTCAGTGTGTGTGTGTGTGTGTGTGTGTGTGAGTATAAAGTCACTGTCTTCATGCAAAAGAACATCATAGAATGATGTTCACAAACTTCTGAAAAACTCATTCCAGCTTCCATATATGATGTTCTTTCTCCTGATCAATTTATATTTTTATATAAAACCAGGATTAGTTCATCTCTGTCCATCGATCCAGACGTCTAATAAGTTCTCAAGATGAAACACAAAAAGCTGCTTTCCTGCATCAGATCCACTTCATCTCAAGCAGCGTATTCACTTCATCTCCAGAACATACCGATTCTCAGTGTGAGACATGAGGACTCATTTAATATGTTTAGCGAGTTTTATTAGCTGGGTTTGTTGTATGAGTGCTGATATTATGAGATATGATTGTTGCGGTTTAAGCAAATGATACAGAGCAAATTAAGAATTAGAATTAGAAGCGAAGCCATTTCAAAGGAATAGTCCTGCCACAGTGTGCTCACCCTCAGGCCATCAAAGGTGTAGATGAGTTTGTTTCTTCATCAGGATTGGAGAAATGTTTTCCATAATCCATAATAACACTTCCTTCAGTGAAAAAAAAGAAAAAAAAAGTCCATCTCCTGTCGTCTCTCACATCAAAATCCAGCCACGTATTTGTTTAGAGCTGTTTTGGCTTGTAAACGGTGCTTGATCTGTGCAGATTTCTCTCCTGATTCAGACCAGACCGCTTTTTCACCGTGTTACGGACTCGTACTTTAGCCGAAAGCAACGGTTTGAAGTATTTTATTGTGATTGTGTTAAGTTTCAGAGATCATTTCCAGTTTGGCGTTGTCACGTCTGTTTGTTTTTATCTTGCACATAAATGTTTTATCTCTCGAAGGGCTTTAAATATGAATATTATGACTCATATTTGTGAAAGATCCAGCAGAATCTGTAAAATGAGGTTGAGAAAGTCAGATTCAATGGCTTCCTATAAAGAGAAAGACTATGCAGAAGAGCGAAACATAAATGAGTCATAAATGGAGTTTCTCTCATCTGATCTGGTTTTCATCGAATTCAGCAGAGAGTGAAAGGAATATGAATGGAATTACAGTCAGAGAACAAGCTCTCGCTCCCTAATGGGATCCTGCAGCGGTGTGAATGTGATCTGACGAGGGTCTCGCTTCGTCCCGCAGGAGAGCTGTATATCGGTGGAGTAGCCAAGAGCATGTACAACAGCCTGCCGAAACTGATCGCGTCCCGGGACGGCTACCAGGGCTGCCTGGCCTCCGTGGACCTGAACGGCCGGCTACCAGACCTGCTCGCAGACGCCCTCCACAGGGTCGGCCAGGTGGATCGAGGATGCGACGGTCAGTCACACACACACAAAGTACACATGAACATCACGTGTGTTCACATGACACACATCACCTTATCTGTTCTGAATGAAAGCTGTTTCTCACAATTCTGACTTTTTTTCTTAATTTCTACCTCACAAATCTGTCTTTTTTTCTCAATTCTGAGGTATAAACTCAGAATTGTAAGATAGAAACAAATAAGTGCAAGATATACATTTGTAATTCTGTGGAGAAAGTCTAAACTGAGAGATACAAACTTTCTAAGAAGTTAGAATTGTGAGATATAAACTGATAAACTAAAAATTTTTTTTTTTTTTTTACTGTATTTTTTTATTTCATGATGAAAAAACAGAATAATTGCAAGAAATAGCCAGAATTGTAAAATAAAGTTTATTTGTTTGTTTATTCATTTATTTATTTTTTAATTCCATGGCTCAAACAGGCTTCCATTGTTTTGAATCTGGAACATTCTTTTGATTTATGATTTTCTGCGTATGAACATTGAACACAACAGGGTTATTATTATTATTAATTAAAACTAATTTTCATTACTTAAAATATATGTTAAATAAAATTGACATTTCAAATACATAATAATATATATATATATATGTGTGTTATGGGGGGTACGAGGCGAGGAGCGGGCGGATCCATATGCAAAGCTTTACTGACATTAGACAGAAACATGGTCGTACACAGGCTGGGTCAAACACTGGCAAACAGGTATATAGACAGCAAGATAAAAGAGGATTCCGTGACACAGGTGAGGGTTGATCAACGGCGAACGTAATCCAAACAGGCAGGCTTGAGTCCGTACGAGGGGCGATCAGAGTCCGTGATGATGAGACAAAGGGTAAATCCACGATAGGCAGGAATGAACAAGGCCAGGGCCGAGACACAAAT
>JAHKKF010523669.1:6952-22574 GCA_019740295.1 Labeo calbasu | reverse complement strand
AGTGACGGCTAGTCGTGTGCCTTCACACTAGAGTTTACAGCTCGTCAAATACAGGTACGCTGCGCATCCATTCAGATGAACTGAAAAATAAAATTATAGTAGTATTATAATAAATGATAGTAACGCCATATTTTATTGGCAGTAATGGTAACGGCGTTGTAACGTAGGAAACAGTAATTCGTTTGATTACTCGTTACTGAAAAAATAACGCCGTTAGTAACGCCGTTTATTTATAAAGCCGTTATTCCCATCACTGCCTATCAGTACTTATTTATTTATTTATTTTGTGGCTTTGGTCCTCTGTGCCTGTTTTTTTTATGTCTGCCTTATAATTATAATGTTATCCTTTGAAACTAATCTTTGCATGTGTGTTGACCAAACTGTCATTCAATCATGTTGTGAGCATTTTTAATAACTTAATTTTTAATATGTTTTATTTATAAAAATTGCTGCTATTCGGAATAACTGTCAGAATAACTTATTCAAATCCTTGGTTGCTCTTATACTGACAATTCTCGGTTCAATGAGTCAGTTGTTCACCTCTCACACTGA
Source organism: Labeo calbasu (assembly GCA_019740295.1). Taxonomy (NCBI): domain Eukaryota; kingdom Metazoa; phylum Chordata; class Actinopteri; order Cypriniformes; family Cyprinidae; genus Labeo; species Labeo calbasu. The sequence continues at coordinate 22,022 of JAHKKF010523669.1, read as the reverse complement.
TTTATTCTAAGGTAACTACAGATTAAATGAGGCCCTTAAAACTAATTCGTTAGTAAATCAGGCTTACAATATTACTAAAATGAAGTGAGAACATAAAGACGGTCCTTTCTGTGGAATTATATAACACAGATACACTCTTAAAAATAAAGGTGCTTCACGATGCCATAGAAGAACCTTTTTTGTCTAAGTGGTTCCATAAAGAACCTTTAACATCTGAAGAACCTTTTTGTGTCACAAAAGGTTCTTTGTGGCGAAAGAAGGTTCTTCAGATTATAAAAAGGTAAGAAAGAGATGGTTCTTTCAAGAACCTTTGACTGAATGTTTTTTTGTGGAACCAAAAACGGTTATTTTATGGCATCGCCGTGAAGAACCTTTTAACCACCTTTATTTTTAAGAGTGTACACTTCATATTAATTGTTCAACAACCTAACTCATTAATCATAATCAATACATCATATAATTTAATCGTAGGCAAACACAGTGCATCATATTTTTAGTCTAAAGGTTTTTCCCCAGAGCTGACCTACATATGTGTGCTTTTTCAGTATTCAGTGTATCCCTGCTATTTGGTTTGGGCTGAATTAATTCTGACCTCTGATGACATCAGCGGTGATCATTTAAAGCCATTTTAATCCAGTTGTAGGGATTTGCCAGGAACAAAACAATAAAAAAGCACAACAGGAGACATCTATAGACAGCACACAAAAAATATAACATTTCTCATTTCACAGGATAAAAGAAACATTATATAAATTCAACATTCTTAGCAACAGCCGCAGCTCAGAGTTCCTATGAAATGGTCACACAGGACTGTGTATGAATTCCTTGCTCAGGTAGCAGAGGTCTGCCATGGCTCATTTGGGTCATTGCTGTATGGACCATCTTCTGCTTGATGACAGGCACCCAGACAAGTCCAGTGACCAGAAACATCAGCCCCACAGACAAGAATATAGGTCCTACTAAATAGGGCACGTTGCCCACCTGGGTGAAGTACAACAAGGACAGCGCGGTGCCTGTGCCAAAGAGAAGACCCCCGATGAAGATAGCCAGGGCTGGCTTTTTAAAGTGACTCCAGCCACATTTCACTCCTTTGTGGGAAGTCTTTCCAGGACATGAAACAGCTTCATCAGTCTCCGTCCGCACAGCAGATAAGTTGGAATGCATCTTGATCTATAGAAATGTAAAACCACCATTATGAACTAGGCCTTAGACCGTTCAAAACAGAAAAATAATTATTTCACATAACTATATAATTAAAAAAAACGAAGAACACTTACTCAGGAAGCTCAGAGCTCATCAATGGTTATACAGAAGCTCTTGTTCCACTTCTGCCTGCCAGTTACTGTATTTATCCACAAAATACAGTGGAGTGAAAGCCACTCCCTGTGGGTGTGTCAGCATGAACATCTGGAGCCGGACCACACTGCCCTATTTGTGTCTCAAAGTAATTGCACCCACAAATACAAAAATCACATTGCAACCGGTTTAAGCAAAGAGCTAAACATAGCTCATAACAAGCCTGTGTTTTACAGGACATACAGGATCTACTGAAAATATCACTGCAGCGAAAGGTATTAAGTGATATAGGAATTAGTAATGCATAGGACTTAGCATGTACTTAGGATGCCTGCCTTTGACTAAAAATAAAAAACTGAAAGCAACACAGAGCCAAGCATTTATATAAAAAAGGGTGGGGGGAGGAGTTACATTTTCAGCACATTTTCTCTATTAATTGTTCAAGCATGTAGCGCTACAACCCTATTGCAATTGTTAGAGCAGTCAAGGATCAGCAATCTCCATGTAAAACTGATCGTGCAGACTAAACCGTAAATAGTAGAGACTTGAAAATTGGAGGGATGATAGGACTCCTCATTCCGGGTAACTCTGAGATGTAAAAAAAACCTACTTTTGCAAACCAGTCCTAGGTTTTCGCTCAGTCTGGGGGAAAAAACACTGCAGTACAATTCTATAGACTCTTTAGGTCAATAATTATCAAAAAAAAAAAAAAAAAAAAAGTTGAAATGTACCCTTTGGCAAGCTATAACAGGGTTGTTTAGAAACGAGGCCTGTCCAAATTTACCCAAAATCCTATAAAGCCTAAAAGAAAACTCAAAACCAGGTGAGCACATGGGACAGGTGATTCTAAACAAGCATGCAAAGTTTTAAAGGGGTCATCAGATGCCCATTTTAAGTTGATATCATTCCTTAGTGTCTTAATGAAAAGTCTATAGTATACTTTGGTTAAGAATTCTCAATGGTAGTGAAAAACAATACCCTTTTTACCTTGCCAAAATCTGCATTTTTCAAAGCGAACTGTTCTGTTGCATTTGCCTTTAAATGCTAATGAGCTCTGCTCGCCCCACCCCTCTATTCTCTCTGTCGAGTGACGAGCTGTGCTCTTAGAGATTGTTTACTTCAGCCACATTTAGTGCGTTTAGCCAACTAGCACGTTATTAGGAAAGGTGATTGCAGAGATTCATAAAAACCCTTATACTCACTTTTGCTGTAGCTGAAGCTGGAGAACGAATGATTTATAGACGCATTTATGTAGATCGGGAGGCGCATTCCCTTCACAAACAAACATAATCCACTGCATCTTCAGCGGCTCAGATGTAAATGACGACCACTATGTTCATTATTACATCCAGCAACACAACACCTCAATCGGAGATATTCTCGTCTAATTTACATCCCTGCTCCAGCATTGAAACAATGGAGGTCGGACTGCTAAAGCTGATTTAAGGCGGGTCTGAGGTAAGGCGCTCATGTCAATCAACTATCTGAGAACGGCTCGATTTGAAAAAGGGGATATTATTTTTACAGATTAATTAAAAACCACTGCATGGATTTTTATCATTATAGGGTAGATTTGTACATACACTGCCAACACACATTAATGTTCAAACAACACGTAAAAGTGAACTTTGCATCCGATGACCCCTTTAAGGAGACTGGACCACAGCTGGCATTAACAAGTCATAAACGTTGAAAAAACAATATTTCTATGGTACATTACCTGGATTTGCCAAAAATGCTTTTCAAAATCATTGATATAGGTGGTTACAGGTTCGCTAAATAGTTTTTTTTTTTCCCATGTGCTTAAATGTCTTAAAGCCCTTGAACCCCAGTAATCGGTGCTTGCAGCTATATTCTTTCTTCTTTTAATTTTTTTTATAAAGAAACTCAGTCATATAACAAAACATCTTATGAAGGAAAAAAAAAACAAAATGCAACAATTCAGTTTTTCCCCAATTTTATATTTTATTGTCATAGAAGATGCTTTAATAACGTGAACACGCTCATGCACTTTGCAAGAACGTTATGTGAACAGAAACCAAAATGGGAATAAGCAATGGGAGACATGTACAACCAAGATATTAACATTTTGGTTTCAATTGGTTAATCATTCAAACTTTACTGCTCATAAATCATTTTATGTTAACAAGCAAATCTTGGTCCACATACGTTTACTGTATCTGCTGCCATTATATTTCTCTGATGGAAGCAAAAAGAAAAATTATAAAAATAAAAAAAGTTGGGAAGAGAGCTAGATCTCTCGCCATTTAACGTGTGCAGATTGATAAAGAACAGGTCATGGGGGGGGGAACCTAAAACAATGGCATCGCTGAGCTCTCAATATGAGAAAGCTGACACATGTGGACTTGATTTCATTTTCATTTGCTTAAAAACAGATTTCTTTAAGAGAAGTTTTTTTTAAGCTGGTCTTCGGGAGGCGGAGAGGAGAAAGGACAGGAGGGCTATGAAGTGTGCTGCGGCTGAAGCAGCATCTACCTCCGCCTCGGTCAGTCGTTTCAGAACCACCAATCATTCTTTTCAGTCCTTCTCGGCAACAAGTTTCAACACTTTTCCAATGGCAATGGTTTTCCCTAGAAGACAAGAAAAGTACATATTCAGAGCTCAAAAAAATAAAATAAAATTTAATTTAATTCAATTAAAAAAAATAAAAATCACAGAATTTGGCAATAATGTCCACTCACCTTCATCACGCAAGGTGAAGCGTCCCATCTGAGGGAAATCTTTGAAGGTCTCAAGGCAGATGGTCCCAGCTGTTCTCAGACGAGCGATGCACACCTGGTCCTGTTTGACAAAGCGGGGTCGTGTTTTGCTCTTGTCCCCCGTCTTTTTGTCTACCAGACAGATTAAGGCCTGTAAAGGGGCCAAAGGCACATTTAAAACACTTTAATACAGAACTAGCTGTAAATGAGGGCACTCACTTGAGCTAAAGTCAGCAGGCTTACGGTCCCAGATTTACACCACAAGAGAATTTCTGCACAAATACTAAATGTAAAAACTGAAAGAAGCATCATTTGCAGCCATTACCGTAATTTGCACTTCTTCAATGCAGGTGTGGATATGAAGAACTGCATTGTAACCTGGGCAGATGATTGACTTGTGTTCAATGATGACTATCTGAAATGGCAGAGACAAAAGCACAATTAATATCTAGCATTGCAAAAAAAAAGAAAACCGAGTAATCGTACATGTGACCCTGGACCAAAAAACCAGTCATAAGGGTCCATTTTTTGAAACTGAGATTTTTACATCATCTGAATAAATAAGCTTTCCATTGACGTATGGTTTATTAGGATAAGATAGCATTTGTCCGAGATACAACCATTTAAAAATTTGGAATCTAAAGGTGCAAAAATAAATAAATAAACATTGAGAAAGTCACCTTTAAAGTTCTCCAAATGAAGTTCTTAGCAATGCATATTACTAATCAAAATTAGTTATGATATATTTACTTAATATCCTAATGATTTTTGGCTTAAAAGAAAAATTCATAATTTTGACCCATACAATGTATTGTTGGCTACTGCTACAAATATATCCGTAATACTTGTGACTGGTTTTGTGGGCCAGGGTCACATATAGTGCTGATAGAGCTGAAACTGTATCACAGAGAGTTTATTTAGTTTCCACTGACCTGGGCATCAAAGGTGCGCCCAGTGTGGCAAAGGTTCTCAGCATTGCAGAGGATGAAGCCTGGCAAAATCTCCTCCTCTTCAATGCCTTTGAGTCGCAACTTCAAGTTCTCTCCCGGGCCGGCATCATCGGTTTCAACATCATCAGAAAGCAAACTCAGCACCTCCACATTGTGCTGCACAGAAGTGAGACAGGCACAGATACGTCAGCCAATTCTTGCCATAAAAACGTTTACGGCTGACGTTTTAAAAGGGTTACGTTACAATAATCTTACCCTGTTGGGCATCATCACAAGTTGCTGAGCTTTGCTGATTGATCCCGACTCCAATTTCCCCAATACCACAGTGCCCATGTCCTGCAAAAACACACCAGAAGCAGTTTTAAACAAAACCATGCTAAGGGACTTCAAAGCATTCATACATAAATAGAAGGGAACCCCGGTTATTAAAATTGATATGGCTTAATATAATGTAAATGATGTCCGTTACTGAAATATGTAGTAGAAAACCCATTTGGACCTATTTTTTCTACAAAAAAATAAAATACTGATACAATGCCACATTGTGCGGCTTTTGGGTTTAATTTTGAGTCCAAGGGCAACAAGAGAAGCGATGTAAGTCTTCGCTGCTTTCCTAGTGATAAGAGGAGAAGCAAAGAATGGGAAGATGCCTGTGAACACATAAAACTTCCTAAAGACCTGCATTCTCTCCACTTTAGCCCTGACGCATTAAGGCTTTTAGTAAACCACAACTACTGAAAGAGCTTACAAACGGCAGAAACAAAAATGCTAGATGCCATCCTGGCAGGATGTAAACATGCCAGCGCTTGTCATGACGTCGCAGACACTGAAGGAGCTTCTTAACGTCGATTTCACTTGACATACGGGGCGTTTTAGACATTTTATTTAAAAAATAAAATCAACGATATGGCATTTGGTTTAAGCCTATGCTTACATCCATTGCCACCTGTAAGCTCTTTCAGTAGCTGTGCTCATCATATCAGTATTTTATTTTCCGATTTGTGTTGTGGTAAAAATAGCAACAGGTAGCGCCAGTAGCTCACAGAGTGCAACCATTTCACATCATCGAAATAATGGCACCCTCCACAGTCTAAAGTATGTCTAAAACAAACTGGATTTTTTAAATAAATCCTTCATGGGTTTTCCACTATACATTTCAGTAAGAGACATCATTTGTGTTATATAAAGCCAAAGTCGTCTTAATACTTTCCTTTAAGGGGAAAAAAATCCCCCCATTAAAATATACATGTTTTCTTCATTTAAGATGATTTATTAACTTGAACACATTCAAACACTTTACCTACCTTATATTTGTCTACTATGGGTAACCTGACTGGTCCGTCACTTGATCTGTTGAAGTTTGGCAAACTGTCCAGATGTGGAATGAATGGTAACCCTCTGTTCATAATACATAAAAATAGTGAGACACGTTATTCATGTACTTTTATGATATTTAAAGCAGTGGTTCTCAACCAGGGCACCTCAGCTACCTTATAAGGGGGCCCCAGTAAGTGTTGTCCCATTAAGCCTATGGTAATAGAACTAAACTTAAATATTAAAATGCGTTTAAAAAAAATACAATAATAAACTTTCAGCTTAGAAGGGATGGCCTGGAGTCAAAAAGGTTGAGATACACTGATTAAATGTATTTCTATACTAAATTTAAAATATTTTTTACTTAACTGTCAAAAAGCATTCAAACAAAAACTGAATAACAGCAATTCAGCACACTTACGTATACCAAGGGCAGTACTCCGCTGGCTCCTTTAGATTGGCCCCAGTAAGTCCCGAACATGGCATGAAATGAACATCTTTCCTGGGGTTAAACCCAACTTTCTTCAAAAACGGAACAAGTTTCTCCTTACATTCATCGTACCTATGTGCAAACCATGCAAAAAAAAGGAAAAAAAATAAAAATAAAAATAAATTAACAACACCAGTTTTTTTTTTTTTTTAAAGAAAATAAAATACAATAACAATAGCGCCTCAGTATACATACATGAAGAGTTCATTTTCAAAAATCGATAACTCAGTTTTGAACAATTTTCAAAATCATGTTGTTTTTCGCTGTGCGTTCCAGTTAATCTCAATCAAACTGCAGTTGGGTTATTTTGATATAAAGTAAAATAAATAAAACAATAAAAGCATGATAACATAAAAAACACATGATTTCTGAAAGTTATCTGTTTTTTGCAAATAAACTCTATATATACAATGTTATTTTCTGACCTCTCCAGACTCCAGTTCACTGTTGGATCATCCATTTTGTTTACAAGTACAATCAAATGCTTTACTCCAGCAGTTTTGGCCAACATGGCATGCTCTCGCGTCTGGCCTCCTTTCTCGAAGCCCGTTTCAAACTCGCCCTTCCTTGCAGAGATTACCTTCAGACAGAAATAATGACAATGAATTCAGAGACTGACGTGAATGAACAGACAGCAGTTTCTGGTCTGTGAGTGAAAGTCAAACCCTTTTAGAACTGACATTGGTATTCAAACAGCGCCCTCTACTGTCTCACTAACAAATTCAACCTGCTCACACTTTTCCATGGAGATTTTCTGAATTGCAGGTAGCATGAGCGGACATTTCTCACGGCTGTTTTTCAGTGCCTACTCAATGCTATGACTCACCAGCACTGCCAAATCAGCCTGTGAAGCTCCACCAATCATGTTAGGCACGAAGCTTTTGTGGCCTGGTGCGTCCAGAATGGTAAAGTGCTTTTTCTCAGTCTCAAAATACGCACGTCCGACCTCCACAGTCTTTCCTTTGTCTCTTTCCTCCTGGTTTGTGTCAAGGGCCCAAGAGAGGTACCTGGGAAAAACCATTTACTATGTAAATTGCTCCACCTTGGGCAAAAAAAAGAAATTACTAAAGTGTTACAAGCTTAAGCTGTATTTAGAGGGAATCTGTTTGACTGCCCAACAGGTGCTCGGTTAAATTAACTTGACTAATTAGCCATTTATCATTAGCTAATTACCAAGTTTCCCTGTTCTTCTCCTTGGCTTCTTTCTCATACTTCTCCAGAGTTCGTTTATCCACCATTCCTGTTAAATACCTGTGGAGGAGGGGCAGAACATAGACTATCAGAAACATGGGATGGAAAAACCAACAATATCTGCTAAAAACACTGTGTTAAAATCAACAACTCACATGATTTGTCCTCCAATAGTTGACTTGCCAGCATCTGGAGGAAAACGAGATAAGAAAAAAACAGGGTGAGGCCAGGACAGATAAAGATGGTAAAATTCTGTTCTCTAAAGACATTTAAAAAGTGTTCCCTGTGATGCTCTTGAGATGTATGAACTGAGACGCCTCGATGGTAAGCGATTAAAAATTAAGTGGTTATATAACAAATTCAAGCAAATTAGAGGCAAGTGCACAAACTATTATAGCAAATGAGGCGTTACTGAATGACGTTACTGAAACTACTTATTTTAAGAAACCGAAATGGAAGCTAAAATGGAAGTTAAAACATCAAAACTGTGAAGAAATGGCAAGTTACTGTGCAATCAACCATGTTTGTTTATACATTACCATAAAGCCAACAGCCACAGAGCTATATATTAGTGATTTCAAAACCAGGTAAATAATAGGAAACCAATAAACTAGATTCAAAAATATACACATACACTAGCAGTCAAAAGTTTTTGGACAGTAAGATTTTTTTGTTTTTTAAAACAGTCTCTTCTGCTCACCAAGCCTGCATGTACAGCAAAAACAGTAAATATTTTTACTATTTAAAATAACTGCTTTCTATTTGACTACATTTTAAAATGTAATTTATTCCTGTGATCAAAGCTAAATTTTTAGCATCATTACTCCAGTCACAATAATAAATAATAAATTACATTTTAAAACATTCAAAAAGAAAACAGTTATTAAACGGTTTAAATAGAAAAATATGACAATATTACTGCTTTTTCTGCATTTTGGATCAAATAAATGCAGGCTTGGTGAGCAGAAAAGACTTCTTTAAAAAACATTAAAAATCATACTGTCCACAAACTTTGTGGACAGAAAGACTGTGTGTGTGTGTGTGTGTATGCGTGCATGCATGTATATATATATATATATGTTTTTATTTATTTATTAAAGTCTACCTAAATCTAAAACTAAAATTGGCTTTACATTAAAAATAATTTCATGAGAATAAATCCAAAAGTACACAGGAGGAGTTAAAACTGTACACCAGCAACAAATACATCATGTAAATGCAGTATGCAAACACTAACCGACATGGCCAATGAAGACCACATTAACATGTTCCTTCTTGGGGGCATTTGGCTGTGTGGGGGCTACTTTAGGTGTTGGCACTACTTCTTCTTCCTCCTCCATTACTTCTTCTTGAGGGGAGTCTTCTTCAGCTTGACCCCCATCTCCTCCAGGGCTGCCTCCTGGCTCTGCCTCAGCCTTGCTAGGCTCACTCCCTTTCTGCTCCCAGGTGTCATCTGTCGCCATCTCCGCATCGCCGTTCTCCATAGGCGGAGCTGAGGTCAAAACCAACATTGTCATTTTACACCGTTTACCCAATTGCATGTACCCGTTGGTCATGTGTCAATAACTTCAGTCGTTTCCTTACTGCTGTGTTTGGTATCAACATAATTAACATAACATAAAAGTTCTATTTTGAACCACAATAAAACATACAATCAAGAAGACATGAAAACACATGATCAAAAAATAAAGGAACAAATCACTAAAATATTTTTAACTACAAAGGCAGACAGGCTGTATGATAAATGGACATTCACTCTCTGACAGTTGGTGTCACTGGAGTAGAAACTAAAAAACACCCCAGTTCACAAAGCGCAACGCAGCTTTACATTTCTGAAACCAGCTTTTTACTGAGTGCCAAACAATATTTACATGTTTTCAAAAAGTTGTTCAGATTTTTCCCTTCACTAGGCAACTACACATATATACAAAAAAAGTACAGATTCACTATTCACATCGTAAGTAGCACAGGTATATTTGTAATTATAGCCAACAATACATTGTAAGGGTCTAAATTATCTTTTTTTTTATGCCAAAAATCATGAGGATATTAAAGATCATTATGTAAAGATCATGTTCCATGAGGATATTTTGTACATTTCCTACCGTAAATGTCAAAACTTAATTTGATTAGTATTATGCATTGCCAAGAACTTCATTTGGACAACTTTAAAGGTGATTTTCTCAATATTTTGATTTTTTACACCCTCAGATTCCAGATTTTCAAATAGTTGTATCTCAGCCAAATATTGTCCTATCCTAACAAACCATTAATCACTGGAAAACTTATTTATTCAAAACCCTGCTCGTGAGCGCCACCAAGTCATGGTTTTATGCAACAGTTGGGCTTGTGAGCAAAAGCATGGTTCTTATTGGTCGACCAGTTTTCTTTGCAGCACCAACACAAAATTAGAAACCTTCTCTTTTTTTTTTTTTTTTTTTTTTAAAAAGATACATTTTAAAAAAAAACCTGTTGCATTGAGGGCACACAAAAGTTAATTTCTGCTTGAACAGAAGCATTAACATGGCAACGTTTAAATTAAAATGTTTACCGAATTGAATTATTCACACCACACATCCATCTTGGTGTGCACAAGACTTTTGTTAGACTGTTGTAAACTGGAATTTGAACAAGTACAAGTCACTAGCCACAGACTCATCTCTATGTTTATTATCATTATTACAAGGATGTGAAGCAAAATGTGGTTGTGCGTCTCAGCATTTGCTTACCCTCAGGCTCTGATACTTCCACATTGGCTTCTGTATCGGGACCTGCAGGAATATAAAATGCTTATTTTGACAGCTGTAATTACACAGGACAGTTTGGTTACTATGAATAATCATCTTACAAGGGAAATTGCATGTCAACATTCAACACATTTGCAGACAACAAACTGCACTATGTAATAATAGTAAAAGAACAGCTTGTGGTAAGACAAAAACAGTTAAGGGGTTGCAAAAAATCCAGTGTTTTAGTCCAAATGAGAGTTTTGTAACAAGATCACTGATTGATTACTTTCATCCTACATTTCCATGTTAAAAACTACTTCTCTTTAGAGTTTTTTAATGCAAATAAGCAGATCATATCACATCACTACGTTTACCTCCATTGCACGCTACATTAACCTTTCTAAGAAGATCTCCATAAAAACACATTGTATTCAAATACAAGAGCTGACACAAAGGCTTCAGGTAAGACTTTAAAAACTTAGCTATAGTGGAAACATTTCTACGCCTTGACATAAGCCATATTTTGGTGGTTAATACTTTTGTGGATCAGTGTATGATCTAAAACTAGATTATGGTGGTCCAGTTTCTGGTGTCGTGATTTAAACGGATCCGGGTAACAACTGACTTTTATTGTTACACCATAACAGCACAACACATAATGGTACATCATGTTTGCAGTAAGACAGCATGGGGGCCAATCCCCACCCTTAAACAATCAGCCAAAAGAGGCCCCTCAAACAAAGCAATCAAGCAAGGGAAAAAAATGGTTGTTTTTTAAGCGCCAGGCCTCTGATCAGCAATATTGATGATATTGTCATGCTAACAAACGAGAGCACCTTTTGTGCAGGTTCACGTGAGTTAATAAAAAAAGACAATAACAAGTCTAAAGCTTAAGCTCACGGTCCAGTTAACTGATAAACTAACCGAATATACTTTTAACTCTTTATCGCCAGGCAAGTATATATTTTTATAAGTCTAAAATTGCTTTAGAAGCACCTACACGTAAAGTCGCTACCAAACTGATTCACTTTCGGACACGAACGGTGTAATTACCGTGTTAATGAACACATACAATTCACGTCAAGGAAGTTTTTCTGCTTGTTAATTTGCAAATTACACGTTGGCCCCGTTTCCGCTTTGACGGTAACTCTCGTGTAGCATCCATGCTAAGCTCATGCGAACAAGCGTGTGTGAGGCTAACAGCTAACGCGGCTAACACATTCGTTAAATAACCGGGAACTCACCCGCGGACTCTGCGGTTTCCGTGGAGCTCTTCTGTCGGAAGGCCGGGATGAATTCTGCGGCGTGCACGTTGGGGACAAACGGCTTGGCGTCCACGTTTAGGTTGGTAGTAAAAGCCTTGGAAAGTTGCTCGTCGACCTGGGCCTCGCCATCGTCCTCCTGATCCCAGGAATCAGGGGCAGTGTCTATCGCGTCCATCGCCACACAGCTGTTCCACACACACGCGCTTTAAAGCCACGGACTTGATCACTTTCGTGTCCGGCCTTGGCCGCTGCTAAGGTCACACCGGGTGTCGTTAAAACTTTCTGTTGGTGGACTGTGGCCTTCCCCCCGTTCGGTTGAAATCAAACAGCCGGTGTCTCTCAGCGAGGGGCGAGAGAAAAGGGAGGTTTGACTAAGCACTCGGAATGAGTCCTCGTGTGTGCTGACGATTCCCCTGACCTCGCGGAGCAACAGCGCATGGGATTCTGGGAAATGTAGTCGTTTAGCTTCTAAAAACGCGGAAGGCGCCTGAGCGGTGTGATAAAAAAAACTACATTTCCGCATCATGGATGAACCCGGTCGTTTGCTGACCTCTTTTAAAACTACCAAAGAACCTATTTCCGTTCACCGCAACTCTAAAACTATCAAATGTGAAAAAATGTATTTAAATCTTAACTTTAAAATCCTTTGTAGACTTTTAAAGATGTGATAAAGCAGCCGTTTATAACCGACTGTTTAAATTATATGCGGACTGAGATTTATACATCATCTGAAAAGCTGAATAAATGAACTAGGATTGTTGGGATAGGACAATATTTGGTCGAGATGCAGCTGTTTGAAAATCTGGAATCTGAGGGTGCAAAAATCTAAATATCGAGAAAATCGTCTTTAAAGTTGTACAAAATTAAGTTCTTAGCAATGCATAATACTAAACAAAAATTAAGTTTTGATATATTTACAGTAGGAAATGTACTTAATGGAACATGATCTTTACTTAACATCCTTATGTTTTTTGTGGCCTTAAATAATTGATCATTTTGACCCATACAGTGTGTTTTCGGCTGTTGCTACAAATATACCCCTGCTACTTAAGACTGGTTTTATGGTCCAGGGTCACATATAAAAGTTACCATTTTAAGTTCAGGACAGAGATAAAAGTACCAAGTGTTTTAGTACCATTTCTTTATTGTCATTTACATAACTGCTTACTGTAAAATAAAATTGTAATTATAAAAACCACTCTTTATTCTTACTTTTGACACAATATTTCAAGTCGCACTTATCTCCCACAAAGAAAAAAAACCCCAATGATTTATTGCACCAGTTAAGACAGAATCATTTTCAAAAAGATGAGCAGATCTACAATTACATTATTCAGTAAGGAAGCACAGTTACAAAAAGAGCACTTTTAATACCCCAAAATATGGATGGACGTGTTCAAGCTGTAGTGAATTTACTTCTCATGAATAAGTGACACAATATTCATATGCTAAATGAAACTACATCATTTCCCCAGTAGCAAAGCTTTTTTTATGTGTGTGCTAAAACAATTAACAATGGTGTAAACAACAAATAACGATCTTCATTTCAGTACAGTATATTTAGCCTTCATACACAACCAAAAAAAAAATGTAACAATTACTCAAAGACACATCTCTGAAACATTCTTCACAGTGAGAACAGTATAATAATCATTTCACTATTGGTAAAGCCAAAAGTGCTGAATGGATATCTGTTTGATTTAAACGCGTTTTCGACATCTAGCAAATGTTACTTATCTCTAAATAGCCTACTGTCCTCCAAGAGAATCATTTATAGAATAAATAAATATTCTGCTGTTCTGATTACAGTGACATTCTGTACATAAAAGTGCAATAAGGCTATCATTTGATTAGAAACAGCTGCATGAGTCTTCCTTCTTATACGTCTGGCTATGAAGAGTACATAAATCAAGACCAGCTTTTGGCAAAAAAGACATTTAGACATGAACAAACATGACGGTAAGGCCACAATAGCCCTTTCGTTGTGTAAATAATGTACGGAAATGGGTCAGAAAAACCTGTCAGACAGGCCCGTAGATGACAAGGATAAGCGTCCAAAACCGAAACGTAACAACTATGTCACCTATAATGGAAGGATATACTGGCAGTGCACATAAAGAACTGTGAGGAAACCCCATATGATTAACCAAATCTTCAAAAATGTGCAATTGATTATTTAAGCAAAAGGGACGTATATTCAGACATTACTTTCATGGAATTCCAGTGTTTTGTTATTTGCATTTAAAGCTGCTTCTTTCCTTAATTTCGAGAGTGGTTTGCTCAAGGCATCAAGGTCATGGACGCATATTCCACCAAAATACAGAGCTGACCGCTGGAGCGGTCTTATCTAAGGGTGTCTACACTCTCTGTCTCTTCTCCCTCTGGTACACGCTGGTCTGACAAAACCGTTTCCTCCACTATGTGCACACGGCGCTCCTGAGGGACCTCCGCCTCATCCGCATCGCTGGCCTGCACGTGTGCCGCTTCCCTGAACGATTCTTCGAGGTGGCTGACAGAGCTGGTATCACTGACAGAGTCCGAACCCGCTCCGTGCCGCCGGAAGAGCTTTTGGCCTGTGAATCACATATGATTAACTTGAGTTCTGTAAACTTCAATAAAAAAAGACCATTTTGTGGACACGTAGTAATTAAGTGTAATCAGGGTCACAGTGATCTTAGATCAAGATGTTACCGTTACCTGGAAACCGTCTGGTGGCGGACTTGGGGGAATCAAGGGATGCTTCTTTAATCATCTGGGCTTTTATAGAATACACAGGCTCGGTGCTGTCCAGACAACCTACGGATGAAAAACAGATGCTATAACAGCCTGAAAACTACAAGTGAACCAAAGTTTGTTTAATATTTTGAGATATTTGTGCTTTTTTAAAAAATATCTATACCTTCTGCTAGGTTGAAAGTTCTTCCTTTGACAGAGGCCTGAACTGGGGAGAACCAGTTTAGCACAGATCCCACCAGAGGGATCTGTCGAAGTACGCCCTTAAAAATAAATTACATGTGAGCTTTTTTCAATCATTTCATCAGAATACTATTTATTAATGGGATAGTTCACCCAAAAATGAAAATTCTGTCAGTAATTCTTCACCCTCATGTCGTTC
>JAHKKF010523668.1:0-14416 GCA_019740295.1 Labeo calbasu | reverse complement strand
AAAATAAAAGTACAGTTTAACATGTAACAGAAATATATGTCTTGTATTACTTTTGTACAGTAAAATGTAGGTCTTTATATATTCCTATTTCTGCCAAATTTAAATGAAACAATTAATAAAAATAAATAATGAAATGAATGATAAAAACTAAATATTACTACAAGATTAACCACCTAACAGTAGAAAAAAAAAAATACTACAATTATTATTAAAACTTTTTAAACTGAACATTCACACAATCTTTTTTCCATCTATTAATTTTAACAGTAAATAAACCTGCTCTGTTTGGCCAAAAATACAAAAGGTTTAATTTTCATTTGATTAAGAAAAAAAAAAAGTTGCCTTCATTTGATTATCAGAAAAATTAAAACACACAAGAATTTCTGGGGAAGAAAAGAAAAAGATTGTAGGACCCTATTGTTTAAAATGTTGAAAATGAGAATTTTGGGACTTCTTTTTTCATTGACATAAATGTTTTCGTTATTACACAGAGAGTAGTACAGAATAAAATGTACCGTTGGGTACTGGCACCAAATCAAGATACAAACTCACAATTCTCAGAAATGAAGCCAGAATTGACCTCTTGCAATATAAACTCAATTACAAGTTATAAAGTCAGAACTTTGTCATATAAATTCGCAATTTGATCTTTTTTTCTCAGAATTGTGAAATAAACTCGCAATTGCAAGTTATAAAGTCAGAATTAAAGTCAGAATTGCAAGCTATAAACTTACAATTCTGACTTTTTTTTCTCAGAATTGCAATATAAACTTACAATCGTGAGAAATAGTAAGAATTATGACTTTATTCTTGAAATTGCGAATTTGTATCTTGCAATTCTGACTTTTTCTTGCAATTCTGACTTTTTTTTCTTAGAATTGTGAGATTTAAACTCACAATTGCATGTTATCGTCAGAATTGCTAGATAAACTTCACAAGTTTATATCCCACAATTCTGACTTTATAACTCATAATTGGGAGCTTGTATCTTACAATTCTGAGAAAAAAAAGTCAGAATTGTGAGATAAAAAGTCGCAATTACCCTTTTTATTTTTTATTCAGTGGCAGAAACGGGCTTCCATAGAACACTTCCACATTTAATATAAATTATATATCTGCATATATAATAGGATGTACTTTAATACATTCATTGTCTGCAGGTAGTTGCATGACTGTATTGTTACAGACATAATGTTCAGTGACCTCCAGCTTCTGTTCTGTTGTGGTCCATTATGAACTAAAATCAAATACATTTAGTTTATCATATGAAAGGATAATGGGAAGGTACTGCTTCACTAAGAGGCATTTTGCATCGAGGCCTTTAGTATGTAGGGTTAGTATTGTCGGGTACATTAGCTTTTGTTCAAAGTGTCCACTGGCTCATTGTAATTCTAGAGCTGTACAAGGCAGCGTGATTATGCTTGTATCAGAGAGAAGATGCAGAGATTAAGCAGAAGCAGCCGGCGGCTTTTAGCGGCTGTTCCTGTGGGTGTTCAGCAAATGTTTATGGTGGGCATGCTGAAGCTCGGACAGACAGTCGCATGAGACGAATTGCTGAGAAGGAAATGATAACGGCTATGTCAGCATTGTTCGTGAGGGATTGTGTATGTACAGAAAAGTATTACTTCAGCTTCTGCAAACCTAATATATATGATGACTCATCACCAGTTTTCAAAAACTGATCTGCATATTATATAGTGATGAGAGAATGATGGTTCATAAAGACCCGTCTGAGCACAACATGAAGACATTTTAATGAGTCCCCGCAAATTGCGCTGTCAAACTTCACACAAAGTGAATGAGATCCAGCTCTTACAGTTAAAGCTTTGTGTTGAAAACGAAAACAGAAATAAAGTGAAAATTAAAGAAGAAACAAAATAACATGGAAAATAAAAACATGGGAGGGGGGCACTAAATTAAATAGAATATAATTTACATTTTACAATACAATACATTTTATGGAAAATAAAATAAAATAAAATGAAATTAAATAAAATGAAATTAAATAAAATTAAATAATGTAAAATAAAATAAAATAAAATGAAATTAAATAAAATGAAATTAAATAAAATTAAATAATGTAAAATAAAATAAAATAAAATAAAATAAAATAAAATAAAATAAAATAAAAAGTAAATTAAAGTAAATTAAAGTAAATTAAAATTAGTATTTTAAATTAAAAAAATAATTCTGAATGCATTTTATGAAAAATAATAAATAAAATGAAATAAAATAAAACAAACATTAAATCCCAGGACAAATCAGTATTTTAATTTAAAAAAAAAAAATCTAAATGCATTTTATGGGAATAAAATAATACAAAATACAAACATTAAATCCAGGGACAAATCAGTATTTTAATAAAAATAACTCTAAATACATTTTATGGAATAAAATAAAATAAAATAAAATTAAATTAAATTAAATTAAATTAAATTAAATTAAATTAAATTAAATTATCAGTATTTTAATAAAAAAAAAATCTGAATGCATTTTATTGGAATAAAATAAAATAAAATAAAATAAAATAAAATATTTAAAATAAAAAAATAATAATAATAATAAAATATGCAGCAGTGGAGAGGGGGCAAATTCAAACACGCACTGCCTACATGAGCACCAAAGCTCAATGTGTTGCAGCACATGCGATAATCTATAGAACTGTAGAGGTTCTAAAACAAAGTAAAAAACAAAGTTTGTAAAAATAAAATAAATAGTAATTTAGTATTTTAATAAAAAATAATTTTTAATGCATTTTGTGAAAAATTATTTTAAAAAAAAATAATAAAATAAAAAACATTAAATCCCAGGACAAATCAGTATTTTAATAAAAAATAATTCTGATTGCACTGTATGGGAAAAAAATAACACAAAATAAAATATAAACATTAAATCTGAGGATAAACCAGTATTTTAATAAAAATAACTCTAAATACATTTTATGGAATAAAATAAAATCAAATATTTCAAATTAGAAAAATATTTTAAAAAAAAAATGCAGCAGTGGAGAGGGAGCAGATTCAAACACGCACTGCCTACATGAGCACCAAATGGGAACAGGGAGGGAACAAAATGCAGAACCAGGGAGAACATTACAGTGCGTCAGGAAAAAATTGAATTATGGGAGAAATATGTAGAGAGAAACATAATCAACAGTCAGGAGCAATACAAGAGCCAAACTAACTAATGAAGCACCAATGGCATGAAAATACACCAATACAGAAGCTAAAGGTGTTATCACAACACAACGACTCATACTCTACCACAGGGATACTGAAAGTCCAGTCCATATGTAAAATCTTGGCCGACGCAAGCATATGACTAGCCCGACACTAGCTACTATGAAGACTATTGTTGAGAATTCAGCTGAACTGCCTGTGTCTGCACTGCAAGTGAATGATGCAACAATTCAGAACACTACCGTTATAATGAACGAAGCAGTCTAGACTGTAAGAGAACACTTGTCTACACAGAATATGAGTGACAAGACGCACAACGACAAAACTAGTTGCATGCTAGTTGCGTGCTTTGCAAATCAACGTGTCTACAGCACAAGCAGTCTTGTTTTGTTGTGCTGCTTGCTGTTCAAACAAAACTCAGATTACATTTAAATCAAACGTACTTCCAAAAGGTTTCACAATTCATAAAGCCATAATTTGTTTTAATAATAAGGAAGCAAAACATCAGGACATGCAAAAAAGACTGACTGGTCCATAATGACACACAGCAGATAACACTTTGACGACTTTGACGACGCAATAAATGTACACTTTTGTTTTACAAGGTAAATAACAAGCCGTCATGTTCTCAAACTGTGAAAAACACATCGCGGAGCAAAGAGGAAACTGACAACACGCCAACAACAGGTTACTTTAGGTATGAAACCAAGCCTCAGCTTATTAATTATGTCATTCTGTAAGAAATTCAAACAATAAATACCGTTTTGTGGCTCTTCAGTGTGTCGTGATGGATCGCTGTAGCGCCTCAGTCCAAGCGGCACATAAACCGATATTATCTTCCTCTTTTCTAGTTTCAGCACAAATTAAACATGAATGAACCTCAGAAAGTATCTTGTTTCAACCGCGGAAAGATGTCAGTACATACAATTTTTCAAGTTCAAATTCACCAACGTTAATCTACTCTCCTGTCTGGTTTGTTTGTTTGACAAAATGGCGGATTTGCCGTTGTGATTGGTCAGATCGCCTGTCAATCAAACTCCAATTAAAAAAGGATGAATTTCTTTGTAATTAATATTGTGAAATTTACAAACAATTTCTGAGTGAAAATTATTACCATTTATTATATACATTTTTTATGTAAATAATATTTAAATTCACTTTGAATACATTATTCTGGAAAATAAAACAGACTTTTTGGATGTCAGACCTTTTAAATTAAAGTATCATGAAAATGACTGCTAATACTAGGTCATTTTACTCACTGGCCTCTGAAAAGTGGCTCTTGAGCTTGAGTTGAGTATCCAACCTGTTGTTTAAAAAAAAAAAATTCTCTGTTTTTCCCTCAATAAATACACTACCAGTCAAAAGTTTTTGAACAGTTAGAGTTTTAATGTTTTTTAAAGATTTCTTTTCTGCTCACTGCATTTATTTGACCCAAAATACAGCAAAAGCAGTAATATTGTAAAATAGTTTTTATTTTTTTTATTTAAAATAACTGCTTTTTAAAATAACTATATTTTAAAAATGTAATTTATTCCTGTGATCAACAAATTTTCAACATCAATACTCCAATCTTCAATGTCACATGACCCTTCAGAAATCATTCTAATATGCTGATTTGCTGTTCAAGTAACATTTTTATTATTATTATTATTATTATAAATATTTAAAACAGTTGAGTGACTTTTTTTCAGGTTTGTTTGATAAATAGAAAAATCCAAAGTTCAGCATCTATTTCAGATAAATGCTGTTCTTCTGAACTTTCTCTTCATTAAAGAAACCTGAGATAATTCTACTCAGTTGTTTTCAACATAATAATAATAATAATAATAAATGTTTTTTGAGCAGCAAATCATAATATTAGAATGATTTCTGAAGGACCATGTGACTGGAGTAATGATGCTAAAAAAAATCAGCTTTGAAATCACAAGAATAAATTACATTTTAAAATATATTCAGAGTGAAACCAGTTATTTTAAATAGTAAAAATATTTCAACATTTTTCTGTTTTTGCTGTTTTTTGGATCAAATAAATGCAGGTTTTGGTGAGCAGAAGAGACTTCTTTAAAAAACATTAAAAATCTTACAGTTCAAAAACTTTTGACCGGCAGTGTACTTCTCAATCACATTTTCACATATATATTTTTTGCTTGTTTGTGAGTTGTGCAACAACCTTTCCATATTACACCTTGACACTGGACCTTTATCAGTTAAGTAAACCAGCCTGGTCTTCTGATTATTCAATAAAACCACAGTCCTATCGATCTCCAATAACATTTTATACTGGGGGTACAGTACTAGGTTTTTGTTTGTATGTGTGTGTGTGTGTGTGTGTACGATGTCCGTGTGCATCTGAGAGGCTGCAGCTGTTCATAAATCATTCTAGGAGACAGTTGTGAGCAAGCCCTTCATCTTATGTGGTCCCTGTGTGTTTAACCCTCTAACCATGAAGGGTGCTAACCCAGACTACACAATCACACGACTGCTGCGCACACACACACAACTCCAGGACTCAGCAAGGAAGACGGGATGAAATGAGCAGCTGAAGGTAGAGAAAAGATGGGAAAAAGCGGAAGAGTGGTGGTTGAGAGAGCGAGAGAAAGGCCCTACAGCATAGTAATGTCAAACGAGAAATGGGCTCGGTGAAGCACTGAATTTTCTTTCCAACAAAAATGACCGAAAACTGCAGGTTCTAGTTCAGATGTGCTTGCCTGTGAGTTTCACCTTCTGCTATTCTAACAATTTCCCATTCGAACGATTGTGAAAATTGCAGAATGCTACAGTTTTTTTTGGAACAATGTGTATATAAATAACATGTTAGCATATAAAATTTGAGGACATTTTGTGTAAACTCAACCTTTTGGTTTTTGACTGCTGAAAATGTGTACAATGTAACTTACTCTTGGAGCCACATTGTCCACGTACACACTGCAGGTTTCAGGAGTGACAACCGCATTTAAATAATTAAATTATCGTTCCATATGTGTACAGAACAGCAGTCACTTCCGCATTTGTAACCATAGCAACATTTTGCCATCTTGAATAAGAATTTAGCCATTTGGTATCTGTCATTTTTTGGTCAAAGACTCTTTTTGTCCGCCAATTTTAACTAAACTACCGCTGATAGACGTGCTGTATTTTGCTTATGCTCAGGGGGTTCCTTTAGAGAGCGCTGTCTTGCAGTGTTGCCATGTCCTCATATTTACAAGCACTTTTAGGCATGTTTTTCCACTTTATGGCACTTTATGGAGTTAATAAAGTGGTCTGTCACGGATATGAGATATATGATCTTTTTGGTGTTAAAAAACATAAAGCCTTTGGGTGTTTTAGTACTTGTCTTTGTTTTTTTTCTATGAAGATCTGGCAACACTGACCCTTAATCGCAGGGCTCCTGAGTGTAACCAAAGTCCCTTTAAGGCAAGTCATTTCACTCAGCGGCCATCTTTGAAACACCTCTCAGGCAGGCAAGTGCAGCTCCTATCTCTATGAATGGGGAAACATAAAATTCTCCAAAACTGTTCACCAAGCTTACGATTAAATTTCAAATCTCCTTTTAAATCACCAATGAAATCTGACACAAACTGCCTCATAAATATTGTTCCTTATGCTACAATAGCATTAAAAAAGCTTATTTTTCAGGCTAGAAGTCAATTATATGCAGAAAAATCCTGAAATGCTTTCCTCAAAAACCATAATTTCCTTAGGACTGAAGACAGAAAGACATGAACATCTTGGATGACAAGGGGGTGAGTAAATTATTTGTAAATTGATGCTCTGAAAGTGAAGTTCTCTAAAAATGAAGATATAAAGGAAAGTTTGTCAAGAACAAAAATCTAATTTTTACTAATAGACCTACCAGTATATGTGTAAAAAAAAACAAAACATAATATTTCTAAAGTCATACTTTGAGCCCGTAATTTGGCTTTAAAAATCAGGGCTGGTTTTTGACAAATTTCAGGATTCAATTTGATTCTGATTCACAAGCTTGTGATTTGATTCGATTTCCGATTCGATTCAATTTGATTTGGTATTGATTATTTTGGATATATATCAGGTAAAGACATGCCAAATTTTCTCAAGGGAAAACAAACTCTCAACTAATGCTTTAAAATAAATGAGAGTCAGCTGGTACTACATACTGTATAATATTGAAGGTTAAAATGACCTGATTTGTATACAAACGCTTAAATTACACTCAATAATGTTTGTATAATAATAAAGTTACAATTACATAATTATATTTTTACTCCAAAGTCGTTATTTTTAATATAAACATTTAAATGGTGGCTGTCATAAAACTTGAGGGATTTATTCAAACATAAATGAAGAACTGTAAAAAAAAAAATACAATGAATATTCTCTCAGAGTTCATTTTTCTAGCTGACTAACGAGTTTATGGTCACAGAATATGTTTTTTTTTTCGGAGGTAAAAGACGTTATGTGACATATCGTTTACAAGCTGTTATACTGACGTCTTTGAAATACTGACTGAGCGATTACAGGATACGTATTTCGGTAAGTTGTAGCCTACTCTTTCTTTTAACATACCTTTGGATGTTTATTCATGTCTATTTCCTGCTGAAACTGGTATTGAAGCTGAGGAGATGATTCGTTTACGCGCGGTTTGCGTTGCCGCTTCTTTGAAACTGAGGCGCTGAGACATTAAACAGCGCCAAAACGGCATTTATTGAATACTGTAATAGACCGAATTTGAAATCTGAGATTTTGTTAACTGAAAACAGGCTAAACAACAGTTTGAACAAAGAAAGTCTCTGAAATGTGTTTGATTTGACACGGAATGACCAATTTTATAAAGTGGAAAACAACTGTTTGTTTGTACAGAAACCTTTGAATATGCAGCCAGGGTGTTTGTTTGATCATATTGATGATTTGATTAGCGGTTTGATGACTGGGGGTGGTTAATTGGAGCTTTGGCTTTTCCGTGACAGGAGTGGGAAAGGTCATCGATGAAGTCTGCGGAGGTGAGTGGCATTTCCTGAGCCGCTCAGGTTGGTGAGACGGGGCTGAAGAGAGGCAGTTTATGGTGGGAGAGGTAGAGGAGTGAAATGAGGATGTTAGTTCTGCGTCACCGAGGGTAAAAATGTCAGTGTGTTTCATCATCCCCTCCCAGTACAGTACACACACTTGTATGTGAGCACACACACTAAGAAAGAAGCGTGTAGGAGTCATAGCTGTCAAATAACTACTCATTAAAAATTGGTCAAGCGTGCGTGGTTGTGCTGATCAGCCAGGAACAACGGATTGCGATCCAGAAAAGGGAATTATCAGTCAGAAGGGATGGTTACAAAATATTTCACCAATGCGGACAAAGTTTTTGTACAACAAGAAGAGCCCCGCTGTGAGTTTCTCGCTGGATTTTAGCCCTGAGCATAAAATTGAGGATTAAAATAGAATTTAGCTCATAAATGTAAATTATAGTAAAAAACCACACTTGGGACTTCGTAGGATTTTTAAGAATTCAAACAATTCAGACTTTTACCTTAAGTGGTTAAAAAATCATAATAAAATCTAAAAATGATATTATTATTATTATTATTATTATTATTATAAAAAAATATTATATATATGAACATTATTAATTTTATTTGAATATTTATAATATTAATTTTAATATAATTTATTACATATTGTATTCAATATAATTATTACATATTTCTTAGATTTATTAGAATTAATATAAAAACAAGTATAATTACAAATAACTAAATATATACATAATATACAATATTAATTATAAAATAAAAATATAAATATAAAACTTATAAAAAAAAATATTTTGAAATATTGTTAAATACGTCCTTATATTTCTGCAGACGTCTGTGTATATAATCTAAAACTAATCTAAAAAGTTATTAATTTCATTTGAATATTTATAATATTCATTTTAATATTATTAATTATATCTCGTATATTATATATTTCTTAAATATATAAAACAAGTATAATATAAATACTAATAACTAAATATATAATTAATATACAGTATTCTAAAATAAAAAATATAAATAACAAAATAATTATTAATTGTTAAATATATTATTTTTTATTTATAAATATTGTTAAATACGTCCTTATATTTCTGCATATGTCTGTGTATATGATCTAAAATATTCTAAAAAAGTTATTTTTAACTTCAATATATATATATATATAAATTGTACATATTTCTTACATTTATTATGAACAATATTAAACATGCATATAATATAAATAATAGTTATATATATAATTAATATACAATATTAATTCTAAATATTAGATTATATTTAATATTTCTTATGAATAATAAAAAACAAGTATAGACCAATACAGTATACAGACCAATAACTAAATATATAATTAATATACAGTATTCTAAAATAAAAATATAAATAAAAATATTATGTTAAATGTTCATAAATATTGTTATTAATTTCATTTATTTTATTTATTTTACATATATTATATTATATTAAATATAAATGGTACATTTCGTATTTCTTGAATTGAATTTGTTATGAGTAATAATAAACAAGTATATAATATAATGTAAATATATATATATTATTTAATATAAATTGTACATATTTCTTACATTTATTCTGAATAATATTAATAATTAACAAGTATATCATAATAATTATATACATTAATATATACAATATTCTAAAATAAAAATATAAATAAAAAAGATTAAATATTAAATATAAAATGTTTTTTTTGTTGTTGTTTTTTACTTTTTAAATATTGTTAAATAGTTCTTTTTATTTCTGCAAACATCTGTGTATCACTTGATTGGAGTCATCTGAGTTTAACTACACTCTCATAAAAAGCCAAAAATCTCACATTATTAAAGCTGCTGATCAGACGAGAGGGTCAAGCGCTTGCAAATCCATCCAAAGCTGATTGATTTTGATTTGCCTCATTCACAGCTCTATTCAAAGAGCATTGTGCGCTCTGACGTATGGCTAGAATTAGACAAAGAACCTTCGTGAGAGCGAAATAATCATTTCATGACAAATTGCAATCGTATTCACATTAGCGTCAGGCAGAATGAGAAAAGAAAAAGAAAAAAAAACATCACCAGCCTTTTCTTCGGAGCTCATAATTATCCTTCATTTTCGCAAATTCATTCTCGCTTTTTTTCATTCACGTTCGCTTTGCTGCCTGTGAACCCTTCATATCTCTTGCTCTCCACTGGGTCACGACCTCTTCATTGCAAAGTGGTTTCTGATCGGTGGCTGAAATATGTGCCTGGTGTGAAGGGAAAAGGACTCACTGTGCAGACGGAGAAGGTTTCATGGCATTCATCTCTGCATGCTATTGTAAGGTAGAATAGAGGTCTAGTACTCTATGATTATACACATCATACCTACACAATGCATCTGTAGAAGAGCTCTAAGCAAATGCTTTTACTGCAAACGGTTTACTGTTGAATTCGTGCAACATTAAAAAGCAGCGACTTGTACTTTGTGTGTATATGTAAAGGCACTAGTTTTTAAATCATGTTGATTTGCATTACCAAACATATTTTAGTAATTCAGAAAATGAATGTTAAAATTTCAGCAGTCAGGTCACTTTTGTCTGGCTAGAATCAAAATTAGCCCAATTTAGAAATGAATCCTTCTTTTGAGGCGCTTTGTTTTAATGAAAAAGTCAGGGTTAGCAACACTATCTGAATCGATTCATCGAATCATTTGGACCGCTCACTCACCGAATCGTTTCTCATTCACTAATAGAGTAACAGGATACTTCACTACACAGATAACAAAACAAGCACTGAAATGGATATGCCCTGTATTTACAATTCCCATGCAACCAAATCTGCAAATTCAACTTATCATTTATCTTGAAAATTCATATGAAACTTGTGAATGGCTGTGATATTTTTTGACTAAAAGAGTAATCAAAATACTATCATAAAACCATAGTACTATGGCATTGTTGAAGTACCCTGAAGTACCATACAAATATTATTGTACATAAGTATGCTATGAAATATATGGCTGGCAATATAGTTTTTTTCATATATTGTTATGTTTAAAAATACCAAGTTGCCGTGGAGCTTCAAATAGCTACTTTTCTAAAGCGTAGCTCTCAGCTAAATTTAGTTAATTTTAGTCAAGCAGTTATTAGCTTTGTGGCTGAAAAACCTACTTTCACAAACTAGTCCTAGGTTTTTCACTTGATCGGAACCAAATCAGTGCAGAAAGATTCTCTGCACACTGAATATCAATAGTTAGTACAGAGTCACTTTTACAAAAACACCTATAGCTCTTGAATGTAAAGAGATATTTTTGCGAAAAGTTTGGCCACTTGTTGGCACTATAACTGGGAAAAAAAAGAAAAGAAAACTACAACTATGCACCCATTAGTACGACTGACTTAAAAATTAGTATGCTGTTTCTTTGTCCGATAGGAAGCAAAGGGGGGGTAGGTCAAGTACTGTCCACCAGAGATTTTCTTACTATAGGGAGATAAGAGGGTCTGTATTACTTACTACTGGAGAAAACGTAACAGTTAACTTGGATCACGTGTCCCTTAATAACCAATCACATTACAGCCTTGACGTCATTCAATTTCAGTCAGAGTTGTGTGACACTTAATCGTCGTTCACGGATACCATAGGATTGAATGACAAGTGCCGTAAGCTTAATCCCACCTGTTGCAAAAAGACAGTGACTTATCTTATAAAACAGCATTTTTTCATGGTAAACTCTAAAAATGGTTCAATCCAAAAGTATTGTTTAGTGTAAAACATCTTGAAGATTAGAAGATAGACTGTCGATTCATTAAATAATAAGCTTTTTCCTCTAAAAAGCTGTTTATTCAGAGTAGTAAAGCCTGTCCACCATCGACATCCATTAAAAAAAAAACGGTCTCCAGCTTTTTCAGCTAGTGGTTGCAGGCTTGCCATCTAGTGGCTTTGCTGCCCACAAGGCTATCGGCGCCGGTTGTACGGTGTGTAAACATTTTTAAAGAAATTGGCCACTAGGTGGCGGTAACAAGTTTTACGCCTCTGTAATTACGTGGTGTTTCATACATCCACATAGTTTTTGTAAAAATTGATCGATCTCCTCACACTGAGCAATTTTGCCTTAAGAACCCCTGCTGTAAATCAAATTGTTCATGATATATTGCAGTTATTTAAAAAACATACTTTTGCAAACTAGTTTCGTTCAGCCTTAGTATAACCACTACAATACAATGGACTCTCTAGATCAATAATTATATAAAAAAAGTTGAACTCTACCCTCTGGATAGCTATAAGGGGGTAGTTTAGAAAATGGCATGTCCAAATATACCAAAAAGCCTATAAATCCTAACAAAAACTCAAAACTTCACAAAAGGTGAGCACATGCGACAGATGATTGTAAACAAGCATGCAAAGGTTTATGCAGATCGGACCATAGGTGGTGCTATAACGGTTACGTAACTTAAATGTTAATAAACATCATATTTCTATGATAAATTACCTGGAATTGGCAAAAAAGCTCTTTTCAACCATTGAGTTACCAAGTTACAGTTTTGCTAAATAATATAGAATGTCTTATTGTGCTCAAATGCCATAAAAGTGTTCAAACCCCAGTAATCGCTGCTTGCAGCTGTATTTTTTATTGTGATTCTAAAATAAAAATATTAAGCCAGCAATACTTTTGTAGTCTACAGTAAAAAAAGGATTTAATGTAAAAAAAAATTATAGTACACTTTACACAGTTACACTATTTATCTGTTAATTTCTTCACTGCCAAATGTTAAACAATTAAGCTTTTATTGTAGTGTTTTTTCCAGCAAATATACTGTTCGTTAAGAGTGAAGTGCAGCACTGTATTCATTTGCACACTATACGCAGTTTATTTACTGTAAACTGAGATACAGAAACACTTTAACAAATGCTGCACTTCACTTCGAAACTTGCAGTGTTTCCCACACACATATTTCGCAACAGTTTCGTTAATTTCGCTAATGTGACCATACATAAAACCATAATGCAATATCGATTTTATTTCAACGTATTGCGCATTTTTAGTAAAAACCTAGTTTATGCACCGTTTCTAACGTACAATACATCTGCAGGTATCGAACCCAGATTTGAAGATGACAGCTTTTTGTACTTGCTGTTGTGTGTCCTGGCATATGGGACCAGCAGCCCAACGATTCCCAGCAGTCCCCAGCAATATGATTCACCAAACAAGTCAATACACCACAAACATATGAGGGCTTCCGCCTCAGACAGCGACAGAGAGGCTTAGCAGACAGCTCTTTTGATTTTCATCTCATTTCAAGTGTAGATAAAGCACCTGATAATGTTTGTGCCAAACTTTAAATTGAGGCACTTTACACCTGATGCCCTGCGTGGGTGTGTGCATATGAGCATGATTGTGTGAGACAGAAAGGTCAAGCAATGTCTGAAGGGATGCCAGCTGTCCCTCTCCAAGTTTGATTTTCTCATAACCTGCAGACACACAAAATAAAACAAACCGTAGAGTCACTTGCGCACAAATACACACGCATGCACATAAATACAAATGCCTCCCACTTGAGGTGCGAAAGGTCTGAAATGTCACAAACCAGGTTGTGAGGTAGAAGCACAGAGAATCACAGAGCGACAGAAGTAAACGTGGGTTTATTTCCAGTATATTTCCAACCGTGGTGTGCGGATCAGGATATTTCCATTAGATTCCCACCACCCCATGTCTTTCGATCTGTCAAGTATGTTACATTTTTTGACAGCGGGCTCTGAAGATTTAGTTTAAATGCTGTGCATTTTTCCTGACACCTAGACGTGTTTACGGCAGGTGTTGGAGTCGACCTGCTGTTGGTTTGCTGAGTACGTATCATGGAAAGGAAAGATGAAAAAAGCCGTAACACTTGACTTGTGTCTTACTACCTCAGACGCTTTCATCACACACACACAGAGTCCTTCAAACTATCGCTATCAAACCGCAGACAGGAGAGGCAAACTGATGCTTGATGACGGATGATTACAAACGCTGTGTAAAAGTGATGTATAAGTGTGTTGTGATTGACCTCTTCCTCTGAAGCATGTTCTGAATACTTGTGTGAGGCTGTATGAAAGCAAAAGCATTTCTTTTTTTCTCCTTATGTGGTTTATTTATACAACCTGCACTTTTCCCTCCATCTGCTACTTTTATTTATGGGAATGGAAAAAAATCAAATCAAATGCTACATTTAAATACTACTCTTACTCTTTCTGTAGTCTGGGAGTATAGGAT
>JAHKKF010523664.1:5989-17353 GCA_019740295.1 Labeo calbasu | reverse complement strand
TAAATGCAAATGAGCTCTGCTCGCCCCGCCCCTCTCTTCTCTCTGTGGATTGACGAGCCTGATTACTTTAGCCGTATTTTGCCACGTTTAGCCGCTAAGCTTGCTAACTAGCACATTATTAGGAAAGGCGATCGCAAAGATTCATAAAAAAACCCTTATACTCACTTCTGCTGTAAGTGAAGCTGGATCATGAATGATTCGCACGAACATAGACGAATATATGTAGATCGGGAGGTGCATTCCCTTCACAAACAAATGTAATCTACTGCATCTTAAGTAGGTCAGATGTCGGGAGTAAATGATGACCACTACGTTCATTATTACATCCAGCAACATAACACCTCAATCGCTCAATTGGAGATATTCTTGTCTAACTTACATCCCTGTTCCGGCATCAAAACATGGAGGTTGAACTGTTACAGCTGATCTCACGTAAGATGCTCATGTCAATCAACTATGGTGGGAGCGGCCTCTGTGGGTGTGACGCAATAAGGACAGTCATCTGAGAATGGCTCGATTTGAAAAAGGGGATATTATTTTTACAAATTAATTAAAAGCCACTGCATGGATTTTTACCATTACAGGGTAGACTTGTATATACACTGCCAACAAACATTAATGTTCAAACAGCATGTAAAAGTGAACTTAGCATCCGATGACCCCTTTAATACTGTAACTGACATTTTCGATTATTACCGCATGCTAAATAACTTCATTTTGGCACTTTGAACACACCAAAAATGTTAATTACCAAGCTTAGAAGGACAAACAGGTGAACCCAAGCAATGAATAAAGCTAATGGGCTGTGAGTGGTCTCACTTTACAAAAATAAGCTACTATTTCCTACGACATTCTTCTCAGCACTGGCAAATAGCTTTAAGATATTAATACTACTAAAATACTTAAAGAGTAATCACAGCTGTGCCAAGTGGGGCCCACTAAGGTCTTCTATGGCATAGTTTACAAACTGGGTCTGGAGAAAGGGCCTATACATAAAAAAAAATAATAATAAAAATACCGTAGGACTTACACAGCCTAAGAAGTTTGCATTAATCGCAAGTTTCAGTTAACTCTGGAAGTATTTGTGAAATGAAAAAGCATTTTGGAACAATGCAGTGGTAAATGTGTGTTATTTTGTATTTTAATAAGAACAGCTTGAAGCGCTCTGTTGGTGGCTGGAGAAGGGGCTTTGCATAATATCTCATTATACAACTCATTATACGCCAGAATAGAGGCAAAGAGCTCTGAGAAATTCAATCACAGCTTAGTCAACTGCCTGAAAACATACTATTTCGAGCACAAGTATGTGATTGGTGGTGCACACTTTATCAGCTGGAAATGTGGTGATATAACTAAGTATTTTTGTATTGTGTTTTATTTGATATGGTTTTGATTTTCATTGACAAAAGGTTTCAGAAACATAAATGTTTTTTTCTTTATTACAGAAATTACTAGTCTCAGTCATCTTGCTCAACTAATTTTTTGGGAAAGATTTGTCTGATGTGAAAAATTTGTGACAAAAAGGCTCTTGAATATGCAATGGATTTGAAAAGCACTTATTTTTATTATTAAACTTTGCATTCAGCAATGTTTATGCTATAGACATGAAGGATAGCTGAAATCATTTGGCTGATGAGAGTGGGGAGAGAGTAGGACATTAGGCCATTAGTGTGGGGATTTTTGAGTGACTTTTGAGCATCAAAAGCAAGTGGTGGAAAGTTACAATTTTTATGAGTGCGTCATCAAGTCATCAATTTACATGATTTGTTCAAATCGGCTAATTCATTCAAGAGAAAAATAAGTGACTTTTTTGAGTGAGTGAGTGAGTGAGTGAGTGATTGAATCATTCATTTAATTGATTAATTGAAATTAAAAGTGTTTGGCTGCATCTGCAGATGCACTCTTCCCTCTATGAAAAACAGTCTGTTAATATAAAACAGTAAAAAATACCAAGATGGAACTTTATATTCCATGAGACCATGGTAAAGGATTTGTGAATAGCAGTAAAGAAGTGCTGCTTACTTGATAGGTCATGACATTTAATACTGAATGTCTGGTTTACATACTATTAATACTATATAGAACATATATTTTTAATGGTCACGAAGTAACTAAAAGAAGTACCTACTAAAAATATGCTATTTCACACATCCATTCACTTTAAAAATGAGTCACTGAATCATACATTTAAACTATTCTTTCATAGAAGCTGATAAAAGTGATTGCTGCATCCAAAATATAGTTATTTATTTTGTATAAATAATTACTTTGCTGTCGATTTATGTTCTAATCTGGACATACTACATTCTTCATGTTGTCATTGTCATGTGACCTACAAGCATCAGTTGTGTTGTTTCTTTTATTCGCAAATCCTGTCCTGTAAACTTTTAGGATAGTAAAATTTTCACAGAATGTGCATTTAGTAGTCAGTAGATCATCCAAATACTTCTGCCTACTGTCATTTCACATACTGTTTTTCACTTACTATCTAGTAGGGAAATATGCAACTTTAATACACTCAGAAACCACATACAGTTTAAAGCAAGCCTTCTGCTTCCTTGTTACTCCATACTTATTAGTCTTTGACAAAAACTTTTTAGTCAGTGACAAAAACTAGAAATGGCAGATACTGAATCCTTGGTATAAGAAAGCAGGTACACACACAAGAAAGTAGGTACACAGTTTAGGAAAACTCTTTAGTTTTTCTTCTTTACACACTTGTCCCTTGAGCTTTTGTAGAATCAGTATTGCTAGTAATAGTTGTGTTATGGACATTTTTCAGGATGTCAGTGATTACCTTGTGATACTGCATATCATTGATCTTTACATAGGTTTATTAGTATGGGTTAGCAGATATTAACATTGTGGACTCTAGCTAATAAAGGACATTGAGAGATAGCGTGAAGATATCTTTGAGATTTCAGTATGTGATTTGTGGTGTAGGCGGACAGCGTGGGCAGCAGGCATTGAGCCAAGTAGCCTCTGGCTGCCACCAAACACAGAACTCAGATTTCTCCAGGCTTCTCTGCTCATTAACTGGACTGAACATGATACCAATGAGTGCTGAACTAACATGGTACCCTGTGCCTAAAATCCTGACAAACCAGTAAGATATGGCTCAACTGATCACAGATATATATTATTTCCCATAGGGAGCTGACTGTATTTGTGCTGAAAGCTTTCTGATGTGCTGGATAAAGTTCACTGTGTGTAATCAAGAGTCTTTCTGCCTTGGCTCTCTGATGTACGCTGTTATTAGTGCTACAGCCGGGTTTGTGTTCTAGAACCAATCAGTTATATCTAGCCTCTGTCCTTTAAAGCTCTTTGAGTCAGAATCAATATTACTTGATTTATTACAGTGATTGTTGTTTAGAGAAGTGGCTGGATGGTTCACATTGTGCTAGCTTTGATCATAGCAAATAATGAATGAGTCTTAAATTTGGAGATTACTTTAAGTTAAAAGATGTCCAGAACAAATTGGGCACTCTTAAAGGAAAAGTTCACAAAAATTTCTGTCAATATTTACCCACCCTTATGTTGGTCAAAACCTGTGTGACTTCGGAAGAACATTTATGTCATATGAGTGAAAGCACACTAACTAACTAACTAACAAAATGAATAAATTAATAAATGTAGTGTGTGTGTGCCTTTCCTGGTATTTATGGTTTATGAGGACAAAAATGTGTATAATGACATGGGTATTAGAAAATGAGAACACTTCCTCTGTCCCCGTAAAACCAAAATGGCTTCAAAATTTCTGTTTTTTTTTTTTTTTTTTGAATGCTGAAAAAATGCTTAAAGTTTTCTTTGAGAGGTACACTGCCATGCAAGAGTTTGGTATCAGTAAGACTTGTAATGTTGTCTCTTAACACGCTCATCAAGGCTGCATTTATTTGACCAGAAAAACAAAACAAAAGAAGAAGAAAAAAAAAAAAAAACACAACAAAACAAAACAAAACAGAACAAAAAAAAAAAAAAAAAAAAAAAAAAAAACTGTAATATTGGAAAATGTTATTACAGTATAAGATAATGGTTTCTATATTAATATACTTTAAATTAATTAAGTTTTTCCTGTGTTGCAAAGCTTAATTTTCATCAGCCATTACTCCAGTCTTAAGTCTCACATGATCCTTCAGAAATCATTCTAATATGCTGATTTATTATTATTTTTGATCAAATAAACACAGCCTTAAAGGTGCACTAAGCAATTTTTGCCAAATGATGTTGACATTTGAAAGCACCAAAACAAACACACCCTTACAGGACCTTGCCCCTATTTTGATATCTCCGCCCCACACGTTCGTACACATCCCTGGCATAATGACGATTGCGGAAACAATTGAAGATGACACACAAGCATATTCAGGCAGAAGCCAACACAGATAAGTTTTGTTCACCAAAGCAAAATAATAATAAATATTAATATCAATAATTGATGTTATTATCAGTAGAACTTGGAAGTTATGACTAGACTATATCAGTCTATAACTCTACCCTTGTTCTCACTCTATGCCTTGTCTCCTTGTCTACAGATATAACTGCCAACCCCCTATTATTATTATTGGTATAATTCCACTGTTTTAAATGTAATTTCTTGTTATTAAAATACATCTATTAAAGGTTCCTGAGGACACAAGAGACCAGGTTATTGAGGACTAGGCGAGAACATACAAATAATGGTCCCGGTTTGAATAAAAGTGAGAAGACCCTTGGCAGAGTGCAATTATTTCCTGTTTGTTTGGCTGCAAGTTAAGTTAATGTTTAGTGGCTCTCCCTTGATAAACAGTATTTAGTCACACACTGCTAATAACTTGAAATTGCGACCAGATGTGCGATTTCCTCTGAGCCATGACCTTTATTACTGCAATAAAAACAACAGACTATTTTGAGATTACTTGAAGCTTTTTCATATCTACTGGCTGTTTTAATCGTTATCAACAGGAATAATAATACAGCTTGTGACTTCCTGTAATAACGGCAGCCAATTATTTTATCTCTGTGCCAAATTACCCAAATGGATTCAAAAAAGCATTCCGCAGCTTCTAATATTTCTATTTATTTACTTTTTCACTTTGCAGTTCTAATTAGGTCTAATGAAAGTGTGAGAACTTGCGTCAGATTCTAATTTGAGAAAACTTAGTCCTCACCAGGAGGGTACTGGAAAGACCTCCAGGACCTGTTTGCATGAGACACCTTTCATTTTTGTCTGAGGTCTCTCTTATCACCAGCAGTAGAGAATCAGTTTAATCAGCGAATTAGAACAGAGATTGCTGGACGACATTATTGGAAGAGACAGACTCTGAGGTTTGTCAGGACTCTGGGGTTGATGGCTTAGCTGTGGGCAATAAGCACTGATAATTCACTAGCTTCTCACTGAGGACCATCCATTACACTCCTACCAGACACTCATTCATTTCCATAGAAGCGATGCATCATCAATTCTGTCTTCTCTCAAGTGTGTGGCAAGTTCATTTACAACCTGTAGAAGTGTGGAAGGGGAAACTTCTCCAAGGGGTTGATGGAAACAGCAAGTGGTATTTATAGCTATCCAAACAAAGGGAAGGGGGATTAATGGCAATGTTGTGAGCAATTCTATGCAATAAAGAAGATGGAAGAACGTCCTGAGGGGAGGCCAAATTGCTTGAATGCTCTGGTTAATATTTGTTTGCAGAAGATACATGAAGACTTGGGAATGGATGCTTCGTTGTTTTACTGGGCTTCATTTCTCTCCATTTTTTACCCCCTTCTTACAGATTTACTTTGTTTTCAATAAATCCCAAGTGACTTTCTTTTCAGCGGCTTATTTTTATTGATCTGCATCAGCAAGTTTGAGATTTATCATTATGTATTATAATGCAGTCATTATTCGCGAAGAAGCTTAAAGGTGTCTCAGCATCTCTGTTTATTTTGAAAAGCAATGTTTCCCAAAGTGAGGGTGAAAGAGGTAGTTTGGAGGGCTATGGCCTAGGCTAATAGTTGAATTAAAATTTTAAAATGTTAACACCTGTAGTAGAGTCTGAAAAATGATCCACAAAAGTTAACTTATGTAACGCTAAAAAAATATAAATACAAATTTATATAGGTGACTCTTGTTTCTATACATTACACACACGGTAAATCAATGATTTTATTGTTTCAATTATTATTTTTTAAATTGTTTTAAATGTATATTTGTAATGTTAATTTAAAATTGTGTTCATTTTTACATGATGTTAGTTCATAATAATGCTATACATCTCTTATTTGTTATTTTATCTCACAAATGTTAATTAGTAACATTACATATATTTTAAAATATATATTAGTATATTAGTATATAGTGGAAGTATTACTCTTGGATTAACACCAAGGTTTTGACTTATTAACCAACAAAGAGTCAATCATGGGGCCTCATGATCACGCAATGCACATCTCATTTGCTGCAACACACATTAGCCCAGATTCAACAAGGTGGTTTGGTTCCTCTCTTGCAGAACTGTGGAAATGGAAATATGTATAACAAAGACCAGCTGCTGGTTCTTCTCTCCTGGCCAATGGACTTCAGCCAGGAAGACAACTCTTGGCATGATAAGTCTGGGCAGCTGGGGTGATCTGTCGAGCATTTCCAGAAGAACATAATCCATGGTCTGATGAGGCTGCTGGGCTGTCATGCTCTTCCCACCATTACGGCCTGTAAATCTCTCTGGGATCTGGGATCTGTAACTCAGGCTCTCCATGCATGTATACATGCTCTAACTTTGCTATATGAAGCTCTTTAGTTGAGAATATGGCCAAAAAGCCAGCCAAGTTCACTTAAATATAATATTTTTTTGCTGAATCGAGTGGCTTTCCATCTGTCAGTTTTGATAGCTCATTCATCAGCAGTGCAGTGTTTCCACAGTTTTACTGCAGAGAGCGGAGGATCAAGGACAGATGGAGTTACTTGCATAGAAATTAAATCCAGTGACGTTTTTATAAGAAATTATTCAAAGCACAGACACATTTTTTCAGAATTAAGAACAGTGCCGAAATAAATCTAGATCACTGAGGTGACTGCTAATGACTTAACCAAAGCAGGAAGGAAACATTAATTGTTAATTTTGTGTTGTACAATGCATCAGAGTTTAATACCTTATGAAGTAACCATGCATGAATATATCCAACCCAGAAAGCAAAAACACACCAAAAACCTCTCACAAAATTTTGGTATGTCTTTCATGCCAAGGCCTCGTGTTCCTGAGGGAAGAAAACCCTCGCCTTGTTCCCATGCCTCAGTAGGTGTGCCAACAGGTGTTGCCCTGCCATACGACACTTCATCACTTCCAGATGAAAACTGTGAAAGGATTTGGCAACTGCACACTTTTAATAACTTCCACCTGCCTCACAGGGGCAAGACCCCTTGTATTACCGCCTGAGCACCTCTGAGCATGATTGCCCTTGCCTGAAAAAGTGCTTTGTGTGTAGTGCAAGAGAAGCTGAGGAGAAGAACCAATGTTAATTGCTTCCATAGGAGAGAGAAAAGTCAAGAATGATGGGAAATGCTCTGGAATAACTCACGAAGGGTGATCTTGAGGTTACTGGTGCCTTGAAGATGATGAAGACTCTTGGATGTGCTTGGATGTCTCTAAAGAACTGTCCCATCTGTTTTTATGAGCCTCTACTGTATATTAGGTCGAGCAAATAATATTCTCATGATAACATTGATAGCATGCATGCTAAATGACATAGCGCTTCTTTAGGTTGGGTTTTATGACTGCTGTCAGAGGAAAACTGAACTAAGCAGGGTTCTTCTGGGCTTAGCAAAGTGCACATGGTGGAGTTTACAGGGGGATTTTTCAGCTAAGGCAGAGATTCTACTAAAACAGAAAAACTCATAAATGACAAAGTATGTTGTTTTTCTGGGCTGAAGTATCCAATTTAATTAACAACCAGGCTAAAAAGAAACTGTAGGCTTGGCTGTGGATTAATGTCGTGGATCAATGCAAGCAACAGTCCAAAGATCAACAAAATGGATATTTCTATGTCATTAGTAGTACTTTATAAAGGGTTTGTTCACCCGAAAATTTTGTCAATTACTCACCCTAATGCTGTTCCAATATGACATTCTATTTGCTTGTTGAGGAGATGTGCTGTTTTCTTTTAAGTAATTAAACACTCATTTCACACAATATCAGACAAAACTTTTTTTTGGCTATGGCAAATGATACCTAATAGACTTTAAATGAAACATAAGCCATAGAGACCAGGACCTGGTTTCTAAAAAAATCTTCTTAAGAAAAGTTCTTAGGATGAATTCTAATTATTCTCAAAGAATGTTCAGACTGAAGATATTCTTTTTTTTCCCTCTTAAGAATAAAAATGTATTGCAATTAGCAACATGTTAAAAAAGCACATCTCATATTTTCTTCTTAAGATGTAAAACAATCTACAATTCTGTACCATCCAGTATATTTAGTCTCATAGTCATTATGGGTTTGGTGGATGAATGAATCTTGCTTCTATATAATGAGCTGCCGAAAGGGCAGGCTGTTAGTCTTCAAAGACAGGCCAAGATTCCAGCTAAAGCATATGCTTCATTAGAACATGAAGATGGATCTTAGTGGCTTTGGAATCTGTGTAATCAACTCTTTCTGAGATCTGCTGTCAACAGACAATACCAACACTGGGAGAACATCAAACATTTGACAAGCCTCCATCAGGAACTATGATTCTTTCGCCCTACCTGGCATTCTTCAATGGCTGGCCAGCGTTGTGTTTTGGCAGGTGTCCAGACAGATCAAGGCGCATCACAGAAAGGATTCTGGTGGAAGAACTGTGCAGTGTAGAGAGAATATGGCAGCAGGAATTTGGCTTCTGGCCCATGTCTAAATGCTGCATTGATACCATTTTCAACAGGAGATTTTGTTGAAGTGTAGGTGGACTTATAGTTTTTTTATTTCAGACTGACTGACTGACTTTTTTTTTACTTTCATCACTTTTATCATGTTTAATATTGCCTAAATCATGCAGTTTATTTAAGGTGTGCTATTTATTTTCTAAGCAATCAGTCTGACAATATTTACTGTGGAAAATGACTACAGATGCTGCAATTTGCTCACCCAATTTACAGAAACAACATCCCCCTATTTATTATTTCACTAGATTGCATTTTAAATCATATTTATCCCAAATTACCAGTACTTTCTCTTTTTTATTTTTTTTCCCCTTACAGTATGCTTTTTGGTTTGAGCTTAAAAAAAAAAACACCTCTAAAGTGTTTGGACTTCACAAATTCACAGTCAGACAGATTGTGTACAAATGGAGGAAATTCTAGACCACAGTTACCCTCCCCAGAAGTGGTCAACCAACAAAGATCACTCCAAAGCAAGGTGTATAATAGTTTCCGAGGTTGCAAAGAACCCCAGGAATACTTCTAAGCAACTTAAGTCCTTTCTTACATTGGTTAATGTTGAAAGTCACGAGTCCATCATCAGGAGAACAATGAACAACCATGGTGTGCATGGCAGGGTTGGAAGGAGAAGGCCACAACTCTCAAAAAAATACTGCTGCCTGTCTGTGGTTTGTCATGTGGACAAGGCAGAAGGCTATTGGAGAAATGTTTTGTGGATGGATGAGACCAAAATATAATTTCTGGATTAAATAAAGTGTGTTATGTTTGGAGAAAGAAAAACACTGCATTCCAGCATAAGAAGAACCTTATCCCATCTGTGAAACATGGCGGTGGAAGTATCATGGTTTGGGCCTGTTTTGCTGCATCTGGGCCAGGACGACTTGCCATTGGTGGAACAATAAATTCTGAATTATACCAGCAAATTCTAAAGGAAAATGTAAGGACATCTGTCCATGAACTAAAATCTAAAGAGAAAGTGGATCATGCAGCAAGACAACGATCCCATGCACACAAGTCATTTTACCAAAAAATGGTTAAACAAGAACAAAAATAATGTTTTGCAACGGCCGAGTCAAAGTCCGGACCTTAATCCAATTAAAATGTTGTGGAAGGACCTGAAGCATGCAGTTCTTAGGAGGAAACCCACCAACATCACTTGGTTCAAGTGTTTCTGTACTAAAGAATGGACTAAAATTTCTACAAGTCGCTGTGCAGGACTGATCAGCAGTAACAAAATACATTACCTGCAGTTATTGCTTCAAAAAGGGGTCACAACAGACACAACAGATAAGCAAAGATTCACATACTTTTGCACCTCACAAATATTTAACACTGGATCATTTTTCTCAATAACTAAATGACAAAGTATATATTTTTGTCTTGTTTGTTTGATTGGATTTTCTTTGTCAACTTTAAGAAAATCTGATGATGTTTTGCATTATATTTATGCAGAAATATAGAAAATTCTGAAGGGTTCACAACCTTTCAAGCATATACATACTTACAGTGCTGCTTGAAACTAGCTGAATTTAAAATATATTAGGTTTTTATATTTTAAAGTTCATTTGTTGAATTTATGTGATTTACGTTTGTTGTTGTTGTTATTGTTGTTGCTTTATTTTTTTCTTTTTATTTTTTTGGTCCCACTTACATCAAAAAATAAGTACAATGTACTTATTGTGTTCATATTGTATTGTACAAACCACTTTTTTGGTGGGATACGGGTAAGGTGAGGAACAGGTTAAAGTGTAATTATAAATGTAATTACAGAAATTATTTACAGATGTAATTACATGCAGGTATTTTTTAAAATATTAGTACAATGTAAAACATGTATGTACACAATAAGTGCATTGTATCAAATGATTAATTTAAATGTAAGTATATAGTAGTTAAGACCACCTAATATAAAGTGGGACCCTTTTTTTTGGACTGCAGATAAAAAGAGCTAGAATATCAAAACTCGTTCTGACATTCAAATTAGAAAACATTTGAGAATGTAGTTGCCCAATGTAAAAATCAGATGCACAGACATTTTTTTTCCCCCTTGTATGTTATCTACACTTTCCAGATGCTCATTCAGAGTGTGTGTTATTACCCACAGTTCACCTCGGTCATCCTCAATATCTTTAAACTGCACCACTGTATCTGCCTGTCAGGATGGCTGTTCACCGGATGGTCCGGGGAGAGTTGATGTGGAAACCATCTGATGTGAAACCCTCAGAGCACACATGTACACCATTCCTTCTTACAGGCAGTATAAACAAGCACTCAGCTCCCCCAGCACCAGCCATATTCTCCTTCTCTGTTGCTGAGTGCTTTCCACACTCATGTAAGTCCTGATCGCTTTTACAGGAACCTGTGTTTGAGATACAGTACAGTATCTGCTAGCTGTCCCTCATCCTGTTTCTGCTGTCTTAGGAATCAGTCTATCTATCTATCTATCTATCTATCTATCTATCTATCTATCTATCTATCTATCTATCTATCTATCT
>JAHKKF010523661.1:11058-23074 GCA_019740295.1 Labeo calbasu | reverse complement strand
TTTTTTAGATGTGTATATTGGGAAAAACCCAATCTGGGCTCTTTGTGATAACGTTTTTGTGTGTGTTTGACCCCGGTAGTTTTCCCCCTGTTAAGACTTTCACCCAACCCTGGTGTGGATTACAATTTCAACCTTGATGACAACGAGGGAGTCTGTGACCTTTTTGATGTGCAGATTCTTAATTATTAAAGCATGATTCATGCCACACCGGTCCACACTTGCTTTCATAGGACAAAAGCGGAGGTGATGAGTCCCCCCCTCCACCCCCCACTGCCAACGGCTGCATTCCTGCCTTAGCGTCTGCTCCTTGAACCTTGGCTTGCACTCAGTTTCACATTCATTTACATTTCATTCTTCTCTTGTGTTCTTAAGTCCTTAACAGTGTTGTCCTGTCTGCCTTCAACTGTGACTAATATTTCAGAGGAACAGACAGGAATGAAAAACACCCCACCCCTGCTGTACTTTAGACACTTGTGTGTCTATTGTCATTCCATTGGATACAGTTATCAGTTTGCTTTCAGTTTTGTGACTTCCCTCATTGTTCCTAAAGAGCGATGGAGTACTTCATAAGGGTGAATGGAGGGCAGTTTGAATGTAATCTGAGAAATTAAAACCACCCAAACACGAAACACTGTAGGTTTTGGTTGTACACTTGTTAGAACATGTACCTTCTTTGTTCATTATTTTTGTCCTTTCTATGGCATCCCGTTTTATACTTATGATGCGTTATAAACGGTTCTAACTTGATGATCTTATCACATATTGTAACAATTTGACATGAAAATGATTAATATAATTTAACAACACACAAAGACATTCATTCGAATGGCTTACTTGTGTGTCTAACTATTTAATCACAACACTAATTATTTGTACGTTGGTTGTTTTGTGGTTCATTGATAGAAACACTGTCATACTCATCTGTGTATATTTATATTGAGTTATTTGACTGCCATGTTGGAATATCACTATGCTGTTCACCTTGTTGTGAAAAGCTCATTTGTTTTTTATTGTTTGTATAGAGGCAATACTACCTAATTTAAAAGTGAACAAATATGATTTGAGCTTTAGCGTTTTCGATTTAGAGGGCAAAAAGAAGTTAAACTGCCTTGGATAATCTTTGTTTATGCATTCCACAAGATTGTGCCTTATGCAGGTTTACTGTAAGTAACTTTATTTTCTCTGTATAGGTTTTGGAATCAAAAGAGCAATGTTTTTTTGTTCTGTTGCACTTTTTTTTTAAACAAAGTTTTATATAAAACACTTGCTATTGCTCAAGTACGACGATCATTTATGTTTTGTGTGGAATCTCGTCTTGGAGAGGAAAACTATTCGTTTGTAACACTGCAATATAACACATTAAGCATTCTTTTGGGTTGTCACAGTCTCTCCATTTCTCTAAAGTGGCTCAAGGCCTCAGTTTATTTTCAGTCTGCAGCAGCTCTGCATCTTTCTTTTACTGATAATTTCCCATACAGCATTGGTGAAGAAATGATTTTTAAAATGCTCTGAAATGCACTAAATTTTGTGAGCTTAACAAACCAGAAGGGGGTAGCAAAAACTCCTTTTTTAGGAACTGGCTGAGTACAGGACAGTTTTACTAATGGTTTAACCGTATAAATCCTCCTCTATCATATTTCATACATTAATTTCTTAGTATTAATTATACATATTCTATTTGCATTTCTTGCTGAAGCATTATTTGAGAAACAAAACATCTAAGGCTAGGCTTCTATAAGTATGGCGAAAGATCAGATGGATTTAGTTTAAAATGTTTGTTTGGATTCTGCAGCTGGAGTTAATACAAATGTTATGTCACCCCTGTGACCCACAGCAATTGGCCAAGTTGCTGCTCTGGTTCTTTTCAAATTCATCAGAATATTTTTGAACATCCTGAAATGATACATTTTTGTAGGATTGAAGAATAAACTACATGGAGCCAATTAAAAATGAAAAGCTGAAAATGTGCATAATGTATGTGATGCACTGAAAGATTACATCAGTGAACATGATTTTATTCTGTGCAGAGTAACATGCTTTTATGATGACACTAGGTCCATAAGGATTAGCCTGTTACTTAGTCATGAAGTCTTATGATGAAAAATCACATTCTTTATACATAAAATATTTTGGGAGTGAAGAACATGTTTTCTTACATTTTTGTTCTGTTATTCATCCACAGAGTATTTATTTTCTTTTATTACGTGACTGGAATACTCAATTCTTACTGGCCATTTGTGACATGTAGTGGACTTGCGAGTCATGTTGAAAAGATTGTGAGTTAAATGCACATGAACGCCACGAACGAAGTCATTACGAGTGGGGAAATTCAGAACTTTATTTTTAAACCCTCTTTTCCAGTAAGAGGCTTGTGCCTGCTGGAAAAAAAAAAAAAAAAGCTGAAATCAGCCTAGCCTAGTCATAGCTGGTTTGCACTCTTGTTTCGAGACCAGCTTAAACCAACTAAGACCAGCCAAACAAACATAGGCTGATTTTACCGTTTTTTTTCAGCAGGCAGTGAGACTATTGATGGTAAATTTAATGAATGTAATGAAATTATTTTTTTTACATAAAACAATCCAAAAAGTTGCATCTAAAAACATAATAGTACAGCTATGACAGAATATATAATAAGCAAAATTACAACATTAACAAATTGAGTAAAACATAAAAAAGCAAAATACATGTACATTCTTTACTCAGCATTTTGTATAAGTAGTGTGTAATTTCTTTGCTTTTATTTGTATTTATTTATTTATTGCATTGCCATATTTGCTCCAACCAAAGAAACTTAATGTCTGACGGCATTACGACTTGTAACTCGTACCATAAATTTCGCTGTTCTCAGTGGCAATGCAGTTTATCAAGTTGTATTCAATACATGTGGGAATGTGGGCGTATTAGTTGAACGAACATGAACATTTATGAGTGTAATTTTGTAAATGTAGAGTTAAAAAGAAGTTCACTTAACAAATTTACAAATAATGTACTCATCACCTAGTCATCCAAGATGCTCATG
Organism: Labeo calbasu; assembly: GCA_019740295.1. Taxonomy (NCBI): domain Eukaryota; kingdom Metazoa; phylum Chordata; class Actinopteri; order Cypriniformes; family Cyprinidae; genus Labeo; species Labeo calbasu. The sequence goes on along the minus strand of JAHKKF010523661.1, from coordinate 20,055 downwards.
TCTTTCTTTCTTTAGTCATAAAGAAATTTTTTTTTTTTTTTTTTTTTTGAGAAAAACATTTCAGGATATTTCTCTGTATAGTGGACTTCAGTGGTGCCTGCAAGTTTGAACTTTCAAAATGCAGTTTAAATGCAGCTTCAAAGAGCTCTAAACGATCCCAACCAAGGAAGAAAGGTCTAATCTACCGAAACAATTGGTTATTTTCTAAAAAATTGACCATTTATAAACTTTTAACCTGAAATTCTCATCTTGTCTAGCTCTGCGTGAACTCTGTATTCCGGTATGTCAAGACAGGACGGGGTATGTTGAAAATCTACCATCTCATTTTCTCCTACAACTTCAAAATGGTCCTAAATCGGTGTAGAAGTACCAACCCAGTGTTTACAAAGTGAAAGTGCAAAAAGGTTTAAACATCCTTTACAAACAGTGACGTAGGACGATGTTGAAGTTGGAGAAGAAAATGAGATGGGAGTTTTTCAAATTACCCTAACTGTCTTGAACCGGAATACACGCAGACCTACACAAGACAAGCAATTGAGGTTAAAAAGTATATACGTTTTTTTTGTTTGTTTGTTTTAGAAAATAACCAATCGTTTCGGTAGGTAAGACCTTCCTCGGCTGGGATCGTTCAGAGCCCTTTTGGAAGTTCAAACTCTCATGCGCCATAGAAGTCCACTATATCAAGTTTTTTCTTCAAAAAACAATTTTTTTTTATGGCTGAAGAAAGAAAAACATCTTGGAAGACAAGGGGATAAGTAATTTATCTGTAATTTTTTGTTCTGGAAGTGAACTACTTTTTTAAGAAAATCTTGTTGAATATTATGCAAAAAAGCTTGCAAGTTATTTGAACGCACTCAATGATGTAACTAATTAAGGAGGACTTGAACTTACCATCAGGGTTGCCAGGTTTCACAACAAAACCCACCCAATTGCTACTCAAAACTAGCTTAAAACTAGGCAAATCGCGTTTCAGTGGGGGGTCCCCTGGTAATAATCGTGTTCCGAGCAGTAAATTACACATTTTTTGGCTGGGTTCCACTGGTAAAATTCGCATTCTAGGGGCTTAATATTATTGGGGTCGCTTCAACCCGTGGCAACAGTGTTAAAAAAAAAACACTGTTTACGTATTTATTTACGTATCTCTCATATCACTCTGTGGACTTTAACGCAGAAGTAAGCTATGGATTAGACTTTCGGTTCATTAGCTGCTATATGGAAATAATGAGAAGAATAACAACATGCAGTAAAGAGTAAAACTGTTTCCACTACAAACCACTATGCTCATAATTAAAATAATACAATAAAATAATATGGTAAAACACACCAATCTGCAATATCAAGCAGATAAGACCGGAGACGCAGATGAGACTGGAAGTCAGACCCGTAATATTTACAAATGGCCACGCCCACTTTTACGGGAAGAAAAAGGTGGATATAAACGCAACTGTCGACATCTTGCATTTCAGCTTTTAGGCCTACTTCAATTAGAATTTTACTCTTCTGGTCAAAACACTACCTTATGATGTCTTGGCTAAGAAATACATCCCTGCACTGAACATATTTTGCAAAGGGACATATGGTGCAAAGCTCCACAGGCTGGTAAACATTTCTTCAGTTTGCTCAAATGGAAAAAGTGCTTGTCTCTTGCGACTGTGAATGAGAATTCAAGGAAATATCCACTTCTTGTTGCTCTCTTGCATGTGCCAACCTCCTCCCCCTGTCTCCAAAGTCTTTAGCACACTTTAAAACATGCTGTCTGAAAGAGGAACCGACGAAAGTGTACAAAACAGGATTTAGACAGCAGTGCGTCAACGCCAGGCTCTCTGTGATCTGAGTAGCCCTGTCCAGCTCTTTACTAACACCGCAGTGAGTCACAAACGTGTACATGATGTCCATGGCCCGGCAGAACTTGACCACGTTGTAGGGCAGCTGCGTGACCACAAAGACTCCCACCATCGCCAGCAGCACACGGATGGACCTCCACTTTCTCCACCTCCTCTCCTGAGGGAGTTTCAGTAGGGCTCGGCCTACACAGGTGTAGCAGAACAACATAACTATTAAAGGTAGCAAGAAGCCTATTACGACTTCCACCATTTCCAAACTAGCTTTAGCTCGGTGGGCCATGTGTGACGGATACATTGCGATGCAGCTTTTTTTATGAGGAAGCTCTCGGACTGTTGAAAACACCAAATCAGGGATGCCAAGAGAAAACGCAACCATCCAAACCACCAAACAGAGTTTTTTACAATGCTTTTTTCGAAAAGCACGTGAAACGCCTGTGTTTCTGGCTCCCGGCGTTAAACCTAAGTACTGATCCATGCTGATGTGGGCTAAGAGCATCATGCTACAGGTGAAGTTGATGGTGTACAGAGCAGATACAAGTTTACAAACCGCGACCCCGAGTTCCCAACCGTGGACTGCATCGGCAGCCCAAAAGGGTAACGTTAGGAGCAATAACATGTCTGCCACAGCCAGGTGAAGTATAAATGTGTCAGTCATAGTTTTCAGCTGCTTGCAGTGCGCATACACAGCCACAACCAGAGCGTTGCCTGCTAAACCAATCACCAGAGATAACACAAAAACAGCTGGGAGAAAGATCCTCGCGAAGGAGCGCACATCACCCTTCTCACAGATGGTCTGATAGTCATCGTAGCTGAAGTTAGAGCTGTTGTTTTCGTACTCGGGGTAGTCATAATAATGTTCCTCTGAGGTCTCCATTCTAAAGCTCTGAAAATAAAAACAACGGTTTGTTTGAAAGATTTTCAAGGTCAAAAGTTTACATACACCTTGCAGAATCTGCAGACTGAGGACAGCTGAGAGACTCATATGCTACTATTACAGAAGGTTCAAACGCTCACTGACGCTCCAGAAGGAGAAACAATGCATTAAGAGCTGGGGGTGAAAACTTTTGAACATAATGAAGATGTGTACATTTTTCTTGTTTTGCCTAAATATCATCTTTTTTCATTTAGTACTGCCCTTCAGAAGCTACAGAAGATGTTTCCCAGAAGACAAAATAAGATACATTTACCCTGATCTTCAAATTCAAAAAGTTTTCACCCCCCGGATCTTAATGCATCGTGTTTGAACCTTCTGTAATAGTGGCATATGAGTCCCTCGGTTGTTCTCAGTGTGAAAAGATGCATCTCAAAATCAAACAGTCATTGTTGGAAAGGTTTCAAATACCCAAAAATGCTAAAAAACCAAAACAATTTGTGGGACCTTAAGGATTTTTCTGAAGCAGGCAATTTAACTGTTTACGACAAACAAGGGACTCGTGAACAACTATCAAGTGCGTGTAAACTTGAACGAGGTTATTTTTATAAATTAAACTATTATTTTCTCTTGTGGGCTACTTTTAAACGTCTTTTATATGAAATATCTTATTCAGGTCAGTACTAAATAAAAAAATTTTGTATGATCCCTCTTATTTTGGTCAAATAATTAACATTTGGAGATTCTGCAAGGTGTATGTAAACTTTTGACCTCAACTGTATATGCAAAAAGACATAAAAATGATCAAGCATTCTCAGATTTACAAATAAAGAGTTGATTTGTTTTCTTCCACAAAACAGAGAGAAAGCATATGGCTAACAGACAGGATGTTTTATTGCCACGGGCGTGTAACAGCACCTTCATTCCAAACATTCCATCTCCGCTTTTATCAAATGTCCTTTTCTATGCAAAGCTTAAAATCACAGATAAACCGAAAGTAGAGATGCATATCAGTTAAACACTAAATCCTTTCCAGGTTTCCTGTGTAATCCAACATTTGCTTCAACAAGTCATAAACTTTAAGTTTCTCTTTAAACATTCCCTCTTCCAGAGAAGTGCAGTGTTTTTTTTTTTTTTAAATAAACAAGACGTCACATTAATGTATTTCCATCCTTTCAAATCGTAAGCACAAAATGTTTTCACAAATCAAACAGCTTTGATATCATACTATAAATTATTCCAAGATTATAAATGAGTGTTGTTTCAGTCAGGCTTAAACCCAAGAATGTTATTTCCAGTCATTTGGAACATTTTATAAAGAACATTCGTTAAAAACCCACCGTTGCTGTAATTATTTTCAAATAGCAGATATGCACATCTTAATGCAGTTCATGGAAGTCTATCTTAATGTGCGCATTAGATGTAATTGCATAAGTTCTGTTCAAGATTTATTTCCCAAACAGTGTGCAATTTCAACAGCTAACATCTGGATCATATTAAACTTCTAACTAAAATGAAAATAATCTTCTAAAACTGATAATGCCATGCTTTTCTTACCTTGAAAGATTCGGGCTTTTGCCTGAAGGCAGAGTAGATTGTTTCTGTCTGCTCTTCCTGTGAGAACAGAGTCGGTTTACTGTGACTCATGCATGCAGAGCTTTGCTCCCACACCTAAATATACTGTGAATGTATCTGTTCGTATGTGTGGTTCCAGCAAGTGCCTACAAACATGCCTTTAAAGTCTTTAAAAATTTTTTTTAGAGAGCTCATGACATACAGCTGAAGTCAAAAGTTTACATACACCTTGCAGAATCTGCAGAATGTTAATTATTTTACCAAAATAAGAGGGATCTTACACATTGCATATTGTTGTTTTTTTATTTAGTACTGATATATACATTCTATGTGATATTTCACATAAAAGATGTTTACATATAGGCTACAAGAGAAAATAATAGTTAAAAATGACCCTGTTCAAAAGTTTACAGACACTTGATTTTTAATACTGTGTTGTTCTTCAGAAAAATTCTTAAGGGCCAACAAATTAAATTTTATTTTATTTTATTTTATGCCTTATTGTGGTCTGGTTGACTGAGCTGAAAATTCCAAATTTTAGTTAGGAAAAAAGTGCCGTTGATTTAGTAGTCTAACATCTGCACTTCTTACATTGTACATACCTGTGTAAGTGCAAATTTTTGCTTTTGCATGGTTGTTTGTGGTTGCTTTTTGGGGTTTGGTGTGAAGGCGATGGTACTACACTCTGGCTTTGTGTGACCTCATACAAAATGTTTTTTCCAGAATAATTTAGATGCATTTCACAAAGTGAAACATGCAGGAAATAGTTTACTGGTATTATCAAGGCTTACGCAGATAAGAAAGAAGGGGTGTTGCTTTTCTATTTAGCTTTGGACCGCTAATGTGTTTTGACAAATTCCTGGCACAAAACATAGGCCTATTTTGTAAGCCTTTTCAGGCTAACAACTTTCCTGGCACATTAAACTGGCAGAGCTACTTAAATACAAAAGAGGAGTGATAGCTATGCACTTTATATCCCACAGAATCTGTCAACACATACAGACTATTTACGCTTCACAGTATCAACATGTCAATTCCTTCAAAAGCCAAACCTTTATAGAAAGCCATGTTCATCTATAGTGTTTTACACTGGCTTCTACACAATAAAAGAGTGACATTTAAACACAAATGCTTTATTGTAATTAACAGAAGAAGATAAACAGATAAACATTTAGTGTTAACAAGCCAAGCTGGTTTGAGCGCTCATCATCTTTTGGGTAAATATTGCCCCCTAGTGATGCCGATAAGAATTGCACATTTTAAAGATAATTACTTAACCAACAATATACTTGGAAAAGGAAAGCTATAAAAAATATAAATGATTATCACAAGCATAACCTGAGCCTGAAACACTATGCAATTCCTTTTTTTCTAATTCAGGGAACCTGTAAGGAGAGAACATACGATAGTGTCTGTAATGCTGCTTAGTAATTTTTTTTTTCTTCATGTTATGTAAATACGTTGCAATGTGTTACCTGGGAAGGAGCCTTGAATGCGTATAATGCTTTAACTTTCTGGCAAGGGTCTTTGTCCTCCGGTTTCTCTTTCGACTTCGGCAGACTGCTGGGGTGGCTTTAATTGATGAAGTCAAATGATGAGTTCACAGTAAAACAAGTCAGTCTATTTCTTTAATATAAAATGACTATTAATATATTTAATGGCAGGCTGATCAGAGGATAGTGAATACCAGAACTCCAGTGCTTGATAAAAGGCTCTGACTTCCGGGATGTTTTTTCCATTTGTTATTCCTGCTTTTTTCCTGTCTCTTGGTGCGGTGATGGACGTATGTCTGAGAAAACCAAATGATGGTTTCAGTGTAAAGCAAGTCAGTATACACTATCAGTCAGAAGTTTTTGAACAGTAAGATTTTTAATGTTTTTTTTTTTTTTAAAGAAGTCTCTCCTGCTCATGAAGCCTGCATTTATTTTACAGCTGTATTTGAATATATTTTCAAATGTAATTTATTCCTGTGATTTCAAAGCTGAATTTTTAGTATCATTACTCCAGTCACATGATCATTCACAAATCATTCTAATATTCTGATTTGCTGCTCAAAAAAAAAAAAAAAAAAATTATATATATATATATATATATATATATATAATGTTGAAAGCAGCTGTGTAGAATCTTTTCTGGTTTCTTTGATGAATAGAAAGTTCAGAAGAACAGCATTTCTTTTGCAACATTATAAACATCTTTATCAACAATAATTTAAAGCATCGTTGCTATATAATTAATTTCTATAATGTCCTTCCAAAATATATATATATATAATTCTGTAAAACACTTTAAAAAAAACTTTTGACTGTGTATTTTTAGAATATAAAATCACATAACTGAAACTTGTGCTCCACATTTTTCTCCATTTACAATACATATATATATATATATATATATATATATATATATTATTTGACCATTTATTTTTAATGAACTGACAGGACAGTGATTACCGTGGGATTTCCACTGTCTCCTAAAGGAGTGAGAACTCCTGGACGTGGCCGTTTTCTCTTGACCTTGCTGTTCCCCTTCAAAACAATAATAAGGACTGAAAAAAATAAATTCTGATGACCAGTTTTACATGTCCATCTCTGCATTGTGGAACAGTTATGAGGACAGATACAGCTGCAGATTATATTTTTGGAAGATGAAATCTTTAAGTATTTATTTATGACAAGCGGTATCACTGGCATTTTAATGGTTATCAAAGAGGAAGCTTAATTATGGCTTGATTATCATCCAAACCCTGTAGGTACTTTATTAGATGTGTACTTACCCTTGATGGCACAGCAGCTACTGTCTTTGCTGTGTTTTCCTCTGTGGAGACCGTCTGTCGTCGTACTCTGTACATCTGTACAAAACACAAACATATAAAAATCAAACATATATCCATTATTCTGTTTAAGCACTAGTAAGACTTTCAAAATATCTGCAGAAGGGTTTCAGTGATGCTTTGACATGGTGAATTTTACAATTGATAATAAAATTAGGTTGCAAATAAGCCACTAATGCAATTCATTATTTTGCAATAATTATATACAAATTATATATAAGAAAAATCAATGCCAAAAGAAGGATGGCTGTTAAAACGGCATTCTTGCCCCAGTGTGATTGATCAATAAAAGTACTACCAGCAAACTTTATCCCTCACCTCAAAATGCTGAACATCTGGCTCATCAAAATTAACTGCGGCATACATGCTTGAATCTCCCTCGACTTCTTCTTCTCCATGAAGACTGGAGATGAGCAGGCTGAGACACAACAGCCCTAGCTGCACAGTACTCTTCATCCTGCTGCTTTCTGCTGCTCAAGTGCACTTCATCTCTGCTTTATACTCACATTTAATCACTACCAGATGTCCAAAAAAGGGGCAGTAACACATTTTCCATTTTCCGACAGCTTCGAGATAATTGCCACATATGCTTTGAGTGTGGAAGGGGCGCGCCCATTGTCCAGCAGCTCCTGCGAAAAGGTTAGCAAGTGGGACACGTCACATGACGCTGGGTCCAAACCTGTCCAAAATGTTACTGCTTACTTTCTCTGGGAGCTGACCAAGTTCCCGTCAAGGCTCCATATGCCATATCTATCATGCCTGTCGCCTCTGAGAGGAGGTCCTTTGTCAGCGGAATAGGCCACAGGCCTGTTGGTGAGAGCTGCACTAGCTCCGGAAACCAGGCCTGGTTCCTCCAGAGCGGGGCAACTGTCCCCGGTTTGAGAGATGCCGCTAAAAAGTACAGAAAGTTTTATTTTTTTAAGAAAATGACTTAACGTTTTGCTAGATAAGATCTTTATTCCTCGGCTGGGATCGTGTAGAGCCATTTGAAGCTGCACTGTGATTTGGACCTTCAACCCACTGGCCACTATTAAGCAGCGGAGCTTTAATTATGCCACAGTCAACCGCTTCTGCTCCTTCCGGTCATGCATATGTAGGAAAAAGCATCGCTGTTTTATCATACCAGATACATTTGAGTGTGTTGAAAGTTCTGTTATAATGCTACTCTGTGCATTCGTCACCTGTCTAATAAAATGCATAACATATTAAAGTGTCTTTGTGGTTTCCATGTTTTCTATGAAATAAAACCGGAAAATCGAGGTGTATGACGCCATTGGCAGGCGAAGCAATGACACGGCCGTTACACTAGTTAAAATTGCTTATTTCTTTGGATTTAAACGTTCGTTAAAACTTTTGGGATACTGTAAGTACACTTGTCAGCAAAATATATAGCACTGTTCTGGTGGTTTTTGGATATTTAAAAAAAAAATCTTACATATTGTGCCTACACACTATACTGTGCCTAAATACAAAAGACAAGTGATGGCTATGCAGTTTATATCCCACAGAATCTGTCAACACACACAGACTATTTATGCTTCACATGTCAATTCTTTCAAAAACCAAACTTTTATAGAAAGCCATTATTAATCGACAGTGTTTGCACTGGCTCCACACAATAAATAAAAGACATTTAAACACAAATGCTTTATTGTTATTAACAGATGAAGATAAACAGATAAACATTTCGTTTTACCAGAAGCCAAGCTGGTTTGAGCGCTCATCATCTTTTGGGTAAATATTGCTCCCTAGTGATGCCAACAAGAATTATGCATGTTATTTTCCATAGAGATACTTAACCAAAATATACTTGGAAACGAAAAGCTATAGAAATATAAATGATTATCACAAGCATAACCTGAGCCTAAAACACT
>JAHKKF010523661.1:0-11008 GCA_019740295.1 Labeo calbasu | reverse complement strand
CAACAGCCCTAGCTGCACAGTACTCTTCATCCTGCTGCTTTCTGCTGCTCAAGTGCACTTCATCTCTGCTTTATACTCACATTTAATCACTACCAGATATCCAAAAAAGGGGCAGTAGCACATTTTTCCTGACAAAAACATTTCAAAACACACTTTGACACATGAATACTTTGACACATGATGATTAATCATGAGTGATTTGTTTGGTTGAGGGGCAAAGAGAGGGTTAAATGTACATTATCTCATAAGGCTCTTATTACTGTTTTGTCATCCAGCTTTCGGTTTTGTTATTGATTTATGACTTTGTTTGCAGAAAAACAAATGACAGCTATTGCATAATAAGATTTTTTTCTGAAAACAAGCAAAAAGTGAGCTTTCTCTGAGGACTGGGAAAGAGCGAGACTTTGGCCTTTAGCCTTTCTGTGCCGATATTTCAAACCAGCTGACTGGGATCTACATGTGACTAAGCTTAAGTCTGAAAATGCTGGAACATTTACATGCCTTAAAGTCTCAATCTGCAGATCAGTGACATGGACAGCACTGGTAGGACAAAAGAAAATATACTTAAAAATAGATAACAGATACTGTAAGTGATCGCAATGACGGTCCACGTGCTATACAGTTTAAACCAGAAGTTTACATACACCTTGCAGAATCTGCAAAATGTTAATTATTTTACCATAATTAGAGGGATCATACAAAATGCTTGTTATTGTTTATTTAGTACTGAAAAGGACATTTCACATAAAAGACATTTACATATAGTCTACAAGAGAAAATAATAAAAATGACCTTGTTTACATACACTTGATTCTTAATACTGTGTTGTTACCTGAATGATTTTGTTTTGTTTAGTGATAGTTGTTCATAAGTCCCTTGTTTGTTCTGAACAGTTAAACCGCTGTTCTTCAGATAAATCCTTCAGGTCCCACAACTTCTTTGGTTTTTCAGCATTTTTGTGTATTTGAACCCTTCCCAACAATGACTGATTTAGAGATCTATCTTTTTACACTGACGACAACTGAGGGACTCATATGCAACTATTACAGAAGGTTCAAACGATCACTGATGCTCCAGAAGGAAAAACGATGCATTAAGAGCCAGGGGTGAAAACTTAGAACAGAATGAAGATACGTACATTTTTCTTATTTTGCATAAATATATATATTTTTTCATTTAGTACTGCCCTTCAGAATCTACAGAAGATACTTACATGTTTCCCAGAAGACCAAATAAGCTACCCAAATGTGTTAGCCGTATTGAAGATACTTGGATGTAAAAAACAGCATGGGCTGCATGGTTAATGTACTACTGAATGCATTGTTCTGCTAATTTATGCTGTGTAAACCATGGAAAAAACATGTGGAAGCTGCTAAATCAGAGAAGGACTTTGTAAGAAGAAAATGGTCCAATGTTTTGACAAACTAAGGTTAATAAGTGGTTAAGATACATATGAGCAGTATTAATTAAGATATTAACCTAATGTTTCACCTACCTGACCAGAAATGATAAGAACAAACACGAATGTTGTCAAGATTCTTACTCTGGAAATCCTGGTTTAGTTTGGCCAACCACAAACACCTTTTGTTCCTCAGGAAGTTTTTTGCACTCTTCTCCTTGATTTGTTATAACTTTTGGCAGTCTATAGTACTCCAAATGTTTTTCCCAGTCTGACCGATTAGTACAGTCCAAAACATGGCAATAACTGACCATTTTCAGCAGCAATAATCAGCAAAATATGTGAATGTCCTTCAGTTCATTGGCATTGTTTACGTTTAGCCCCGTTAATATGGCTGATTGATGACTTGTTGTAAAAACACTATTAGTGGCTTGTTAAAACCACTGAAACCTAATGGAAACATGTCTCAAAACACACTAAAGAAAGCAGTTATTAATGGTTTTAATGGTTTAACGTTAAAGGTTTGTAATGGTATCTTTAGTGGAAACCATTAGAATTTCTGTGATGGTTTTGATTGTGTTTTTTTTTTTTTTTTTTTACAGCTAACAAGCAACTGTGCCTAAAACAACAACAGCTACATATAAACCTTACACTCCTTTCATTCTCAGCATGGTATCAGCATTCAGCACGTCCAAAAGTGGATTAGCAGCTCTGTTTGCAGCACTGCAGGGCTCTGTGTACCGGAGGTTGGCAGATTTCAGGTCTCGTGGTCGTAAATGGCTTGAGACCACAGCAGGTACACGCTCCCTTTACACATGCGTTCCGTTTTGAGCGGTTCTCTTCAGAGATTTTGGGGTCAAACTTGTCAAAAGGTTAACTTCGAACCTTCCCGAAAGACACGGAAAGTCAACGCCATTGATTTGAAGCGGTCTGCCTACATCCATAATGAGTTTGTCTGCAAATCTTGACAGCTTGGCAGTCGCTGGTCGAAACGAGCTGACGTAAACGACTGAGGTGAAGACGCCACGGTAAGTGCAGCATCTAAACTAGTTCTTCCCAGTTTATCAATGTTACCTCTCTAGTATGGTTTATTTGTTGTTTATTATAGTCCGATTTTATATAAACATGCCTGCATGATTTATCAGAACAGAAAATATTTATTATGACTTTGAGCGGTCCGAACTCAGCATAACTTGTTTGTGAACACACTGTCGTCTTTCTTTTTGTGAACTCTGTTATGATTTACTCACCCTCATGTTGTTCATTTTCTTCTGTGGAGCGCAAAAGGAGACGTTAAGCAGAATGACAGGTTCAGTCACCATTCACTTTCATTGTATGGGAAGAGATGCATCAAAAGTGAATGGTGGCTTGAGGCTGAGGTGAATATATGATGACAAATGTAGAACTGTCCCTTTTATGCATTGCCACCTTCTGACAGATGAATTGTAGTTATACCTCACGGGCAAAAGTTTGTGTTGGCTTTCACTGTTGGCTCAGCAGATGGTGTCGAGGTTGCTGAGAAAGATCTTCACAGTGTGCCTATGAAAGCCTAGGTTTATTTTTAAATGCTGGGGACACCTGTGTTGTTTTATTATTTTTTATACATCATTTAGTTTTTCATTTAGGTTTCATAATATTTTAGGTTTTAGAATTTTTATTCAGCTGTAGCTTTCAGTTTTATTATAGTATTTTTCTATAAGCGAATTCTATTTGCAATATTTTCTGACAAACGTCACTGTATAGTGTTTAAGGCAAGGTCACAACCCAAGACGTGGAAAGGTTCATGTATTCTTCATATGTGACCCTAGACCCCAAAACCAGTCTTAAGTAGCACCGGTATATTTGTAGCAATAGCCAAAAATACATTGGATGGGTCAAAATGATTTTTCTTTTATGCCAAAAATCAAGATCATGTTCCATGAAGATATTTTGTAAATTTCCTACCTAAATGTATTAAAACGTAATTTTTCATTAGTAATATGCACTGCTAAGAACCTTATTTGGACAACTTTAAACTTTTATTTAATTTTTTTTACACAACATTGCTCGGTTCTTAAATCTCAGGGCCCTTATTTCAGCTGCAGGCTGATTTAACAGCCTTATGCAAAAGGTGTACTTTGGACTTTTGCAATACACTGTATTATGCTGATTTCATAATGAAACAATGTTATAATCACAAGATTGTTTTGTCTTAAGATTTAACTTCCAGCTTCCATTATACATTGGAAAATTGTGGTTGGCAAAGCATTAAGCAATCCTTGCTATAATATAAAATTGAAAAATAACATCATAGAATAAAACAATATATGACACCTGTAACTTCAAAACCATTATTAAGCCAGTGGCGCAGCTGGTGCCAAGCTTTTGATATTATTAAATGACTCTGCTCTGTTTCTATTACTGTCCTCAGCTAACAATCAGGCTAGGACAGGTGTCTTGATAGCTCTGCAGAGGTGAAGGATGGGACGTAAACTGGATCTCTCTGGTCTGACGGATGTGGAGGCTGAGCATGTGATGCAGGTGGTGCAACGGGACATGGAGCTGCGCAAAACGGAGGAGACGCGGCTCAAGTGAGTCTCATGCACCCCTCTGTGTCTGTGTAGCATCATTTTTATAACACACTGGTAATGTTCAAAAAGTTTGGGGTCATTAAGAAATATTTTTGTTTTTGTTCAGCAAGGATGTATTAAATTAATTAAAAGTGAGACAGATTATTTACATTGTTATAAATAAATGGTCTCTGCAAATATGCTTAATGGTTTCCACAAATAAATTAAGCAATATGACTATTTTCAACATTGAAACATATAATAAGAAATGCTACTTCAGCACCAAATCAGCATATTAGACTGATTTCTGAAAAATCATGTGACACTGAAGACTGGAGTAATGGCTGCTGAAATTCAGGCTTGCCATCTCAGGAATAAAATAAATAAATAAATAAATAAATATTAAAAAACAAAAAAATAGATAAAAGCAGCTTGGATGAGCATAAAATACTTTTTCATAAGCATTAAAAAAATCCTACCAACCCCAAACTGTAGTGCATGTCATTTTAAAACGATAATTCTAAATATCGCCACATTTTTGTCATTAAAAGTTTATAAATAAACTGTTTTAGCTTTGTCTTCCTCATGATGTCACCCTAATGGCGTTCCAGTCATTGCTAGAGAGCATGAGGAAGTTCCCATCATTCTTTGTCATACTTTAAAACAAAATGACAGGAAGGGCCCTCCCTTCCCTCTTTATCCGTGACTCACTTCCCTGAGCCCACCATGAATACGGTTTCAGCTTTGAAGAAATCTGTTTCTGGCCTACAGATATATATAGGCATTATTATTGAGGAGAGACAGACTCATGCTGTGGTTTGGTCATATGAATCCAGTATTTCTATATTCAGGGGTGTCGCTAGGGCTAATCATTCGGGGCTTGAGCCCCGAAAGATTTTTCTCTAGCTCCAAATGTTTTTATGGGTTGGTGATTTCCAAGTAATTCACGGAATTTGTCAAAGTTTGAATGAATTAATCAAAAGCCGGTCATTACACTTCAATCAAATCGCGATATGGACTAGCATCTGTAAATATTCAGCCGCAAAATACCATTTAAATACGAATCTTGCATGTTCTGCGTGTCTATTTATGAATGAATGGCGCAGACGTACGCGCGGTTTCCATGCGTAACGGTCATGGTGATTTCAACGTCTGCCCTAAAAATGTATGAACAACATCTCCAGAACTGCTCTGAGGTGAGCATTTCACTGTTTGATTTGAGTAAAACCAGGCTCATATACTCACAGAAATTTAAAGGTATTCACGGCAACCTGTCAAAATAAAAGTTCGGTTTAGCTTGTAGACATTGTGCCAGAAATATATTACTATCATTTAGTAGAATGTAGGTACTACTACTACTACTGTTGAAAAATTAATAAAACTTTGTTACACAATATTTCTTCCATCTTTTAAAATTTAATAGTACGGGATGTACTTTATTTGTCAAAAATAAAATTTCATTAATTAAAAGATAAATTAATATTTTATGCCTTTATTTGGTAACCAGAAAAATTTAAATACACAACACAGAATTTCATAAGGCTGTTCATAAGGCATGTCCCAGCAAGTAATTGAGAGAAACTGGCAGAAAATGTACCTAATGATTTTACCTGACCTGACTTAAAATATTTTTTATGTAGTACTATCTATGAATAAATTGGTTCCCATAGCCCATCATGTTTAATGTATTTAGTCTGTAATCTTTGTTTGACTTTCACTCTTCCTCTCTTTCCCTTATTGTTTTGTCTTTCTTTACAAAAAAGTATGGCACATTTGCACAAAGAAGCACATTACTCATCACAATACTTCGGGGTGAGAAAAACACTTTGGTTAATGACTTTGTTTGGCACCAGGATTTTATCGTACCAACAGACAAGCACTCAGGCTGCGCTAATCTCTCACTCTGTTGTTGAAAATGCTTGTTTGCTGGAACGGGAAGTAGGAATAATGGCATAAGAATTAATTTGGAAAAAAATAAAAACAAACAATGCCTCAGTGTAGTTGTTTCATGCTTTTAGGCATTTCAGGCTTTTCAGAATCTGTAGCTCAGAAATGCAGAAACACACTGGCATTGTATTTATGTAGTCACAAAAAGAGACTCTTCCATTCAGGAGAGACGTGTGTTAATGGCAGTGTGAAGATGTGTCTAGGGTGTCTAATTGTACAGTAATTGAATCGCTTTAGAGATATAATGTTTGCATTAGTTTTTTCCTCAGCTTTTGGAAACAGTTTTTTATTTGTCCAGTTAAGAGCGCTGGAACTGGTTAGACATATACTGTTATTTCTAATTCCTAAGTACCACAATTCTCTTTCCCCTCCCTACAAAACCTTAAACCATCTCATTTTATGCAGACAGCATTTTTTTTTTGCTTCTCCCAAGTGTGTTCTGCCTGCATGCATCTAGCTTTTCAATATCCTCTCTGACACCTGGGGAGCATCGTTGAATTTTAAAAAGGACTGAGTGAGTTACCAGAGAATGGAAGAGCAAAAAAACAAGACTGTTAGAAAAGACCCTCTGAGTAGAGGTAGGAAACAGGTACTTTAAAAGGATGCTTAAAAAGTAACATTTTTTCACGAGTTCCATCTTGTAGGAAAGTGTTTGTTTTGCCAAAGCAGTAAAAAAAGAGGAAACCAATTAAATGCATTATCAAGGCATCAGATATTTGTACTTGAAATATTAGACATAACCCTTGACAACAACAATTGTTCTTTTTGTTCATTTTGCATGATAAAGGCTAAGAAAATTAAAACAAGCAAGGAAACACTGAGCTAAGAAACATTAAGCTATATCCATTTTATGTACTTTCTAAAGACCCACTAGGGCCTACTTAAGTATCCCCTGGGGTACACAGAGCCCTGGTCAGGTACCACTGATCTAAAACAGCCTTTACTATTACTATTTATCTACAGAGACACCCTAGAGTGAGCCATCTATCCGTGTACTTTTCCATGATTTTTAATTTCATTAAATCAAAGATTTCAAACAGATGGCGGATTCTGTCATTTTTGTGAGGGCACTGTTAATCCATTACATGAAAAGGGAATGTAGTGGAACTGCACACAGAACATAGTGAATCTGGGCAGATATTTTAGTTTGTAGCACACTATTTAGGGTCATTTTGACCCTATAAAAACAATAATGAAAGGAGTGTTTCTTTAAATACACACTGTAATACTTACTGAAGCTATTTGAATATTTGTGTGGCTTACATTTTAAGCTATTTGTCATCAGCATGCAAATCTGATTCCTCATTATAGTTTATTTTACCCTTTAACTGTCATGGTCCCCTCTGTGGGACTTTACTTCACCATATTACAAATAAATCCTAATCATGACTATACATCATTGGAAAGGTCTAAGACTCCTAAATAGATATTTTACCATATTTTTGTGTTACAAATTATGTAGTAAAAGTAATAGATTAATATATTTAAAGAGTGCAACTTAAAAAATCTACATCATAACCTTTGTCACAAAAGACTTTCTTCTTTGCCTTTTTCTCACTCACAATTTAGAAACCATAAGAAATTATATATCAGTGCAAAACTTAAAATCTCAAAATTCATCCTTTAAAAGGCATTTTAAAATCAGACATTGCATTACCACGGAATATGTACATCAAAATCATATCACAAAATGTTTTCATTCATGAATTATAAAAAAATTAAGTCTGGGATAGTGCATTTTTATGTCTGTGTTCAAAAATGGGAGTGACAGTTAAAGCATTAAATTAGAGAATTAGTTTTGTCTCAGTTTCGCTCTTAAAAAGGTTCCAGAAGAGTGTTTTTGCAGTGATGCCATAGAAGAACAATTTTTTGGTACCCAAAGAATCTTTCAGTGAACAGTTCCTAAGAGAGACTGTTTTGAAGAATATTTTAAATATCTAAAGAAACATTTCTGCATTTGAAAAGTTCCATGAATGTTCAAAGTTCTTCGTAGAAGCACTGATGCCAATAAGATGCCAGAAGAACTTTTATTTTTAAGAGTGTGTGCTGAATCTCCATAGAAAGATTAGCAACCATGCATTTAACAGACTGACGATCCCTGATCAGTACTTTTTTTTTGCATTGTGCTAAAGTGAGGCATTCTCAGCATACCACATCTCGTTTTACCAACTGCTGTGTGTTGTTGTGTTGCAGTTACACTGCTGATCTATGTTAACAAGATGTTCCAGGAATAGGTCATGTAATTGCTGCATTGCTGGAGTCTTTGCGCTGTATAACACAACAGTAGATTTGGTTTGAGATTGAGCTTGTCCTTGTGTGTGTGCATGCAAAGAACATCTCAATCCTCATGCAACATTTTTTTTTCTGAGATTGAATTTAGACTTAATTACAAATACATTTTAAGTTAACAAATGAAATGTATTTTATTTTGTGAATGTTTCTGAATTTGAATGGTAAAAAACTAAAAACTTCAACAAAATTGTTTTTCACATTTTATGCAAAAAATTGGTGAAAAATTGATAAATGTCTAAATACATTCAAAACAAAACACTTAAACCTTTTAAATTTTATACATACATTTAGGGCACCCTACAATAGAATGTACAGCAAAACACAATGATATTACTGTTAAAATTTACATTTTACATAAAATTACATTTAACAGTGTTATTAAATTATTGTTTTTAATTCATTTTTAGCTCACTTAGTCTAAATGTAAAAATTGGAGAAAAAATCCAGTATCTAATTAAATATCAATAAATCAAATTTTGACCAGTAAAATAGTGTCACTTATATCATACATTAGAAACATATAAAGAATACTGTAAATGTATTACTGTAATGTATTACAGACAGTGCTGGGTAGTAACTGATTACATGTAATCTGGATTACGTAAAAAAATTGTATTAGATTACATTACATTTTAAACTGCACATAATCAGATTACAGTTACTTTTATGGATTACGTGATTACATATTATTCACACAATAGTAGCAAATTATTAATAATGTATTGATTTTTTCCCCTATTTTTTTTTCTCTATTAAAGTTTCATTTCTAAAAATCCTCCTGTCATACCACTGTTAGCTTTAAAAACTTTGAACATGTAATGTCATTGCTGTTTTCATGTTTATTACAGAGATTCCCAAACTTTTTTCAACCAAACCCCTTTGGCACATTTTATTGAAATATATGTATTTTTTTAATTTTACATTTTTATGATTGCATTACTTATTAGCTTTTTCTCAACTCAGTCAAACCCTTCGCATTTCTTACATTGGCCCTAGTTTGGGAAACCCTGGTGTAATGTAATGTTTAATGCATTTTATTATGTTGACTTCACAGAATGAAATATATATCAATGTGGTACATTTAATGGTATGTTTACAGCAAGTTAGGTCAAAAGTACTCTAAAGGTAATCTAAAAAGTAGTCAGAATACATTACCTAAAATTAATAACCTAGATCAGTGGTTCTCAACTCCAGTCCTCTGGGCCCACTGCTCTGCACATTTGTATGCTAAATGAGGGAGATTTCCAAAATGTGCAGAGCAATGGGCTCAGCGGACCACTGAGAACCACTGACCTAGATTACATTACTAACAACAATTTTCATCATGTAATAAGTAATGGACTACAATTTGTAAGCAATCTACCCAGCTCTGAGAAAAGAAGAGGATATGCTTAACTGTGTACTGCAGTTGCAAAATGTATCTAATGTAAATAACCTGTCATTCATGATAGATACTGGTCTGTCAGATGACTTAGTAAAAAATATTGGCTTCAGTTGACCCCCTGTTCCTCACACCTGCGCCCAGTCTGGCTATCTGGCATGAGTCACTTAGTAGACCTTCGCTTGGATCTGCACCTACTGGCACAGGACATTTCTGCTGTTTTCTGCCAACAGCTTGCTTTGTAAACAACAGACCATGTTTCTGAGAACTCTGTGGAAATGGCCTGCTGAGTATCCAATTATAAGTTCATTGGAGAGACCCCTGATGGAGTATCATCACCGTGGGTGATTGTAGGGACATGAAATTAGTTCTGCTCAAGTCTGTAAGAATTTTTTAGCTGTTATCTGCTTTTGTGCTTTTTGGCTTTTACTTTAAATGCATCTTGCCCTGATTCAGTCTACAAACCGGTGGAAGGCTATTCGTAATCTGTGGTTTGTATCCGTAGGGTCTGAATGCCACATTTAGAGATTAATCTACAAAATACACGTATCTTGGATTTAGTACAAGAGTTGTTTTTCACTGATTTCAAGCATATGCAAGCACAAAATGTCCTCAAAGGGAGGTTTTGGCACCAGTTTGTCAGCATACTATTTCTGTGTGGACACATAGACGCAAAAATGCAGTGTTATAAATTTGTGTTCGCAAAAGTCCGCAGTTGCAACATCGACCTCTCTGCATCCTGGCATGTGTATTATGTCATTACAGGCTTTGTTTGCTTTCTTTTCTATTTTTTTCTTTCCTGTCTGTCTGTTTTTAATCTGCTGAGATTATCCTCAGTTCCCCTCTCTTGGTATTCACTGGAGCCGATCCGTTCAAGCTGTGGCTCTAATCATTCGTAATGATTTCCTGTTGGCATTGTTTGGAGAGACAAAGTAAACGCCACACCTCAAGCAGAGATTTCCAATACAATGCTTCTTTTCTAGTTTTTCATCCCTCTCTCCACTGCTCTTTGTCAGCTCCTCTCTCTATTAGTCATAGGTTTGCTTTTAGTATAGTATGCATTATGACACATTATATAAAATTCTATACTTATTTCAACAAATACTTATTTCGATATTTCAATATCAAATGTAAAAAAAAATGTATTTAATCATTTAAACCAGTCAATTTTGTTTACTTATGTCCTCTCTGTTCAGTTACTGTAAGTCTTTTCTCTACAGTGACTATTAATATTCAATATATTTTGTATTACATTTTTCTTTTCTTTTTATTTTCTGTATTCGCACTTGTAAATCACAGGAAATCACAGCCATGATGATATTAAGACCAGCAGCACAATTTGAAGTGTGATACTGCCTTTATACAACACTTTAAAGGGGTCATCGGATGCCCATTTTCCACAAGTTGATATGATTCTTTAGGGTCTTAATGAAAAGTCTC
>JAHKKF010523660.1:0-17758 GCA_019740295.1 Labeo calbasu | reverse complement strand
GAATCATTCATGATCCAGCTTCACTTACAGCAGAAGTGAGTATAAGCGTTTTTTTAATGAATCTTTGCGATCGCCTTTCCTTATAACGTGGTAGTTAGGAAGTTTAGCAGCTAAACGCGGCTAATAGCGGCTAAAGTAAACATGATCGTCATTCCACAGAGAGAAGAGAGGGGCGGGGCGAGCAGAGCTCATTTGCATTTAAAGGAACAACCCCTTAGAATGTGATGGTTTTTGCTGAGCTGATTTTGACAAGGTAAAAAGGGTGTTGTTTTACAAAACCATTGAGAATTTTTAATCAAAGTATATTAGAGACTTTCCATTAAGACCCTAAAGAATCATATCAACTTGTAGGAAATGGGCATCCGATGACCCCTTTAAAATTTTCAGGTGAAATACAGTCGTTTGTTATGTGTTTTGGAATGTAGCGTGAGGATGAAAGAATTCCACATGCATATTTTAGCATCAGGTCCAAGTTGGTCATTTGCTACGTCAACCAAAAGAAAGCTATATGGTTTGAAAGTGACTTATGTGTAAGCAGACACTATCGCTACACTGTTGACAATAAACATCAGACTGTGAAATTTTGCTGGTGTTTCGCTAGTGTGATACACCTTAAGGCTGCGACATAAAACGAAGGGTCTGAATACTTTCTGAATGCACTTCAGTCTGTTACATCATCCCACACGAATGTAAACCAGAATGAGATATTTCTGTTTATTTTCTGTATACACATTTTTCCATGCCTTCAAGTGTGTCCTGTCATGAGCACATGCCTTCACTGAATTGCGTTTATCCATTTGCTCAAGAAGGTCTTGTTTTAACCATAAAAGGTATTAATACTCTTTTCTCTTTTTTTTTTTTCTTTACCAACATATCCTGCTATCATCCCCAGCAGACCACCAAGACAGTGAAGAAACCGCCAAAGAAGAAAACCCCCACCACGGCCAACAACAATGCTGAATCACCATGAGTCACATTATGTTTATCTATCTCTGGACAACACACACACATTCACCTGCTTTCCCATACTAACATTAGTGCTCTTCGCTTCTACAAATACATTCTTACAACTGCAGATACACACGTAAGATGCATCGCCTGAGGCTGTTTTTATCTAGTAGGTTTAATGCGGTGAAGAAGTTGCATTCGTTTTGTGTTATCACTCCTGTAAGCCTGGGTCTTGTCTTATTCTCTGTAGGCCTTAATAATAGAGGGCGTCTCTGTGAAGCATGAGATCAGAAAGCAGTGCCTGCACATCAACACTACTAAACCAACTCTCCCTTATAACCTCAAAATCCATCCCAGAGCTTTACGTTTTCCATAATACAGGCCAATTCCTCTTTTTTTAGCATGTAGGACGCACACTATGGGACGAACAAGAATCAGGAACAGAAAAATCGGCCTATTAAATGAACAGACTTGATTTCCACACAAGTACAGCGTCCATAGAGAGTTGCCCAGAGCGCTTCTGTTCTCATTCCGGGTCACAAAACATCCCGAGATCTGTTGTGAATATTCATGATCAAAGAGGTCAGATGTCTACTGGAAGCTGCAGGCACTCAAACGCTCTTGCCGTTAATAGCGCTTTTGTCAGCTGGGGCTGGAGGCGTCCAGCGCACATAAGCTACCCCTTGTGCTAATTTTACATTCGTGTAGCGTGATGTTACACGCTCTGAACATTATAAAACCTTTATCCAAGTGGTAGATGAGACAGCAGGTGTCATCTGGTGTTTTGCTAGTGTGCAAGATGAAAACAGAATCACATGTTGGCTAGTTAAAAGACAAGAATTCTCTGTCTTGAGTAATCGGTTTCTAAAGACTGTTGATTTTAAGTCAGCCAGGCTTTGTGTTGTTGTGGCTTGCTTAGCAAACTCAATTATTTCATATCAGTAAGTACTGAACAGACTAGGTTGGCACGGCACGGTGCGGTGTTGAAAATCATCTTAAAAGGTGCTTTTAGAAAATATGCTGGTCCTTTTTTAAAAGTCATCTTTTTTTAAAAAATTGGATCCTGTGAGCCAAGTTCATTCGAAACTGCATGTAAATCCAGATGTGGGCAGTTGTGTTTCCCAGCACAGCTGTTCAGAATTTAAAGATCTTAACTTCAACTGCAGTTTGAAGGACGGTGTTTTGCATTGCAACATGTAATACCACTGAGAGCTGATAGGGGGCGCTACTGTATAGGAAAAGAGCACAGTGCTCTCTCTATGTGTTAGATTGAATGATTACACATGGGAAGCAGTTTTGAATTATAATGTATTTAAATCATGTTAATTAGCTGAAATTGACCTGAAACATGTTCATTTGTATAATAATATTGACTGTACAAAATGTCAGCTTTTAAGTTAAACATTTTTCTTTTTTGAAGTTTACATTTAGTTTGTCACCTTACTAGGGTATGATGTACAGAAACATTTTTTTTGTAAAAAGTGCTGTTTGTTTTGTGCATATTCGTGTGGTGTTTTAATTCACAAGTCTTCTCTCTGCCTTTTTTTTTTTTTTTTGAACATGACATGCTATTTGGTCTTAGGAAGAATAGGGGGACGAGTGCGTTTGAGAAGGACTGATGGTCATTTTACAGTTTATTTTAACATATGCCAGTCTTGCATTTAGTAGTTATTAGCAGATAGATGTTTCTGTAGAAACACGCGGTTTAGAAATAACATGCGGTGATGCTGTCATCATGACGCATTGCTGTCTTAACTATCATCATGATCTTTAATTCAGTGTTGCTGATTGGCAACTTGACATTTTCTGTGTCTCAGTCTCCTGAGTAATTCGGTTTTTAAAAAGAATCTTTATTTGAGAGTTTTTTCCTTTTAATTAAATGCTAGTGTGGTTGATGTTCACCAACCCACACAAAAATGACAAGCCAGTCTCACTTCTCATTCTTTCTTTGTTCCATACTGTTTTTCCGCTTCTTTCCCGCCTTTGTTCTGTATTTCTTATTTGCATAAATAAAAATGACAATAACATATTTTTTTTTTTTTTTTTTTATTCACCAAGGCCCGCACTGAGTGAGACATGACAAATTGAACATATTTTTCTTTTATATTTTCTGTCATGTGTTGGAAATTGGTATTAATGCATATACAGATTTGAACTGTGAGAGAATAGTCAACATTAATATATTGTTTGTGCCAATTCTCAATGCTCTTAATATATTAAAAGAATGAAAAAGAACGAGATTGCTGCTAAGTGTGTACTAACTGACCTTGAATTATTATTCAATAAAATGCAATTACATCCCTAATGGATTATTCATTTAATTGCCATTTAGTTCCTAGTTTTAACTACTTCTATTTTTCTTCTTTTTCTTTTAAAGGTGAAATGTACTAGGCAATTGTATCTGGCAAACCTCCAACAGAGCTACATTCTTTATTTATTTACTCCAGTGGGTTTGAGGGACATCATAAAGATGTTTCATTTTGCTTCTTATGTCTGCTTATAAAGTTATAGAATACCCATATCCCCTCTGTACAAGCGTAATAACTGTGTCGCCTTTAGTTGCGTTAACAGCAACCAAATTCAATATCTGCCTTTAGTTTTTCACTGGAGGACAAAGATTTCCTCTTTCTCTTTTGCTTTAGTATGGGAGTTATACATTCTCAATTTTAAACAGCTTTGGAATTTAAATATTTATATTTAATTTGATATGAAAGATGTGAGTTTTGCTTCCAAAACGCTATAAATCCATTTTGATTAATTTGAGTAAAAATGTGTTTTGTTTACCAAGAAGGTGGCAAGGTGAAAACCACTATTTTCTGTTTCAAACTTTGTCGTAGCATCTTTAGGTAATATAATAATGTTAAAAATTCAAATACAGATTTTGATTTTCAAAGGTTTATTATACGCTCACTTTACTTTTTAGAAGCACTTGCGCTCCTAACTTAAAAAAAAAATTAGGAGTACAGTCAAAATTTTAGGAGCACCTTCTAATCAATAATCAAAATATGATCAAAAATTAGGTGGTATTTGAGTGAAGTAAAGGGAAATTTGTTTTTTACCTTTGTAATGGCATTTTTTAAACTTTATTAAAAGAATGTCATCTTTCATGTCAGATCTGTAAAAAAAAAATATTTTATAAGCTTTTTAAGAATAAGTTACTAATCAGATGAAATCTGTATTAACACAATTAATTTGTACTACAGAGGTGGCACAGAAGAACACAAAAGTGGCTTGTAGGTGTTTTCTCATATGTTTAATAAGGCTCAGATGTGTTAGTATTTCTATAAATATATAGAAATACTAAATGATTTAAATAACTGAAAAGAAGATGCTATAAAAATGAAACTAAAACTGCCAGTAGGTGGCGGCAAGACTGATTTAATTACTGAATCATATCATTCGATTCGTTCGAACTGCTGATTCGTTCAGGAATAAAGCAAGTGATTGTCTTTATGAATGGGTAATTGAATCATTGACTCACTAGATCCGTTTAAAAATGCAGGTTTATTCTGTTTACAATGCGTGAAATGGTGCACTGTGATTGGCTGAGCGGATGTATCGCATTCTGCAGAGAGGGTTGGAAAACTAGGGAGAAAACATGACCGATACACGTCGGATATTTAAATATAATATTTAAAAATTGCCATTTCAGTTCCGACCAGGTACAATACTGTTTTAGAACCAAACTCTTAATATATTTATGTAATATATGACCTGTTTAGATTTAAGTTTAGCATGTGCAGAATGATGCATCGATATTATTAAGGGAAATAAATAAAAAAAAACATTTGCTAATTTAGCTGTTAAATATGAAAAATACAATCTTACCTCACTACGTAGGACAATAAGACTTTTAAAGGAGAACTCCACTTCCAGAACAATAATTCAACAATAATTCAATAATTCTCCATTATATGGAGAAAAATGCTGAAATGTTTTCCTCAAAAACCATAATTTCTTTACGACTGAAGAAAGACAGACACGAACATCTTGGATGACAGGGGGGTGAGTAAATTATTTGTGAATTGTTGTTCTGGAAGTGGACTTCTCCTTTCAAGAATGTATAAATGATTTGATATCATGCTTATTAATATATATGTTATAAAGCATCATTAATATAAAATGGTATACCTAAACACTATAAAACTGTTATGTTTTTTTTTTTTTTGTCAGTATTACAAAAATATAACATAAAAAAATGTATACATTTCTAAAGAAACACTGTCCAGCAGGTAAAGTTTCAACGGGAGTGCATGTCTCTCTCGCCTTCATTGAGCCCATTGAGTTTTAACAGACTTCCTAAAGTGTGCAGTGGGGGGTAACTGAGAATAAATGGGGGAAAGTCATGTGAGAGCAGGCAGTGCCTCCATCGTGATATGATTGGATATGACTGGTTATGTTCAGCTGTGATTGGTTCATGTCATGAATCCTGCCTTGTTCGTTTGCGAATTAGTCTGAATGAACAATATGGTGTTAGGAAGACTACTTAAAAGGGTTATGACATGAGAAACCATATTTCCCTTGAGGTGTTTGTATGCTTAATACATCCTGCAAGTTTTATAACTTAAAATGTCATCATCAATAAAAAAAACATTTAGCCTACGTATCATAACCCTCAGAAAACGGCTCGTTTGGATCCGAGGTGTAAGGTGATGTCACCTGGGTGCAGTCGTTTGCATAAACACTGCCTCCAGTGCAAGACATCGAATATTTTTCTTTTCACCATAGGCCCCACCCACTGCTGTTCAGTTGCTTAACTGCTGATCATTTGATCATTCTGAACGATCGCGTAAAAAGCAAATAAAAGTTACAATCCCTGCTGCTATCTTGTCTACACTGGATAGAGTATACAGATGCTCGTTCGCTTTCTGCGCTTGAGTTTGTCATCAATAGGGGTTATGCGCAACAGACTTCCGTATTCTCGTCGCTTCCGGCTCACGCGTTTTGTTTGTTAAATATTAAGCTGTTTTATTTAAGATGCCTTCAAAGTAAACAATAAAGATGATCATAACCAATGTCCATCACAAATGTGGACTGATATATAAAAGTTATTTTATTTTTATTATTTTCACTATAGCATTTATATATAAAAATCGAATAAAACGTCAACAATAAAAACAGCTAGTTTAACTAATTACAGATTTGGTCAGGTGATATAGAACGTTCACTTTGACGCGTTTGGTTTAAACAGCTTGTTTGCGTCTTTGTACAGATATCAGATATCATATTTATTTTTAATGGCATCCCGGATCATGTCAGAAGAATGTCCGGAGCATATTGTTTCGTAAATGAGGCACAGTGTCATTGAGAGTTCACAAAGAAACAATTGTTCAAAGATGAAGCGGTACTAGATCTGACTGCAGCTGCATCACAAACTGTAAGTAAATGGTTTCATAATGCTTTATCTGGAAATGACTTTTTTTAAAAAAATTTTTATCATGTTGTCAAAACACTCGGAGCAGGGATGTAAGTTAGGCAAGAATGTCTCCGTTTGAACGATAGAGGTGTTGCTGGATGTAATAATGAACATAGTGGTCGTCATTTACTCCCGACATCTGAGCCGCTGAAGAGAGTAGATTACATTTGTTTGTGAAGGGAATGCGCCTCCCGATCTACATAAATGCATCTATGTTCGCTCGAATCATTTGTGATCCAGCTTCACTTACAGCAGAAGTGAGTATAAGGATTTTTTTAATGAATTTTTGCGATCGCCTTTTCTAATAATGTGCTAGTTAGCAAGTTTAGCGGCTAAACGCAGCTAAATGCGGCTAAAGTAAACAGGCTCGTCACTCCACAGAGAGAAGAGAGGGGCGGGGCAAGCAGAGCTCATTAACATTTAAAGCAACCTCAACCAGAACAGGATGATTTTTGCAGAGCTGATTTTGGCAAGGTAAAAAAGGTTTTTTTACACTACCACTGAGAAATACCATTGAGACCAAAGCATGTTATAGACTTTTTGATAAGACCTAAATAATCATTTCAACTTGTGGAAAATGGGCATCCGATGACCCCTTTAAGGTAAATCTCCCTGTCTATGACCAATATTTACCAAGATCTAAAAAATTAAAAAAATAGCTGAACATAAGTTCACAAACAAAATATTTTGTTTAAATTGTTGCTGCCTTGAGTTATTTTGAAATAAATGTAAACTGCTTAAAAACACTAACTTGAGTTTCATACTTGGAATTATTAAATAGAATATTTTTAATATAATCTATATTATTCTTAACCAAGAAAATGTGACTGGGACATCAATCAATCAATCAATCAATCAATCAATCAATCAATCAATCTTTAATCAATTTGTTTCATTAAAAAACAAAAAAGAGTCAAATCCTAATTGCAGTCTGTGTAATAATAATTCTAAAGGTACTTTTTTGCACAAGTTTTGTGACAATATCCAATTTCTGAAAACATGTAGTTCAAGTGCTAAAGTATATCACAAAGTTGCAGTTTGATCTTGATCCTTGTCATATGTTGTTAAATGATGATTCTTCTTACAAGTTTACATTAGTTCAGAGAAGATTGTTAATGTCTGGCTTCACTGCTGCTCGAAAAAAACAATTATACAGCAATGGTTTACACCTGACATGGATCTTAGAAGATTCTGGCTGCTTTCTTTTCATCATATTGTTTGTTTAGAATGTAGCACTGCAAGGACTAATGGGGCTAGAATACAAACTATCACCTATTGGAGTAATATAGCCCAAACTTTAGAAGAATTGTTAAATTGAAGATTCATTATTCTGTATGGTAATTTGCTGCCGTGGTTTTCTGTATGTTCCTTCTTTCGCCTCAAAGAACCTTTTGTGAAACATAGAAGTTCTACAGATGTTAAAGGTTCTTTATGGAACTATTTAGACAAAAAGGTTCTTCTATGGCATCGTGAAGCACCTTTATTTTTAAGAGTGTAAGTTACTCTTAAGTATTAATCACCGCACTTGTGGTTTGGTGTTTCTTTTTTGTCTTTTCTTTTCTGGTACTCATGCTGTCACTCAAGCTCTGTAATGTTATTATTTCAAATAAAAAACAATCACAAAAAAAAAAAAGAAAAAAAAAGGACTTTGCCTCCTTTTTTCAAAAAAAAACAAAAAACCAAAAAAAAACACTGCATACCACTGATCTTAGTCTACCCTCCCTGCTGAAAAAAGCCTATAAGCTGGTTGGCTAATCTTAGCTGGTTTAAGATGGAAGTTGCTGGTTGTTTCAGCTGGTCCCCCAGCCTGACCAGCTTAAGACGTGGCGAAACCCCTTTAAAACTTGCCTGCTGACTAGCTTAGGCTGGTTTTAGCGTTGTTTTTTTTTTTTTTTTTTTTTTTCCCAGCAGGGCAGCTATTTCCCAACAAGTAAACCTAGTAGCCTACTAAAGTCCACAAAACTCTAACCTTGGTAAAAAAAAAAAAAAACTGCATATGCTGGTAGGTATGTTTTGATGCTGGTTTAAGCTGGTCCTTTGCTGGTTTATGCTGGTCCTTTGCTGGTTTATGCTGGTCCTTCACTGGTTTAAGCTGGTCCTTGACCAGCAACATGACCAGCATCAACCAGCTTAAACCAGTATCAAAACATACCTACCAGCATATGCTGTTTTTTTTCACCAGGGAAACCTGTTAGCTTTGAGGTGATCTGTATGCTAGTGTGCTCTTGAAAGTTGACAAAACTATATTTTGGCAGTCTAGCAGACAAACACTTTACAATTTCAGTTTTTCAGAAGATAATCAGTTGACCTTGGTTTCGCGCAGTGGAAGTTTTAAGGCGCCTCTGCAATTTTGGCGAAATGCCAAGTTCTTAAAGACATTTTAAACAAAACGCTAAAGGTTTTTGTGAAATATTGGTAATGTGTAAATCTGTAATTATCTGATGACAGTTGGCTATTTATGAGTTGACAATTACCTTCAAATACTCTACGTGCTCCAGCGGTGTAATGTTGCTATGGCTACAGTACCTCCTCAGGCAAACGTGACATGTCTTTAGCTCACTTTAACTTGAAATCCTGTTGGAAAAACCTTTTGAAATGTACATTTTTAGATAAAATCATACTTTTAAGACACCTTTTGTTTTGACTTTTGGGGGTGTAAGTTGCTTGATTTGTACACTGGACGTGTCCCTTGTCAATGTGTTGCGGTGTTACTACTCTAGAAACTACTTGTTACTTTTGAGTTTCCATGACCGTAACTATAGTTTTTATGAATTATATATATTAGTCATGGCATTAGATGTTGTCTAATCAGACCCCTGAAAGAGTAATTGTTAATGGAAGTCGTGTTGTAGTCGGGCTGTAGTGGTTATGTGAGAGTTTTAATAGTAATATTATCACAGGCCAATACTAAGCAGTGTCACTAGGTGGAGCAAGTAATCCAATAATATCATTTTGTAAACAGAGGGAGTTAATAGATAGATAATGACATGCAGCAAGAGCTTTAGTGAGCAGTAATGAATGTTATTGATGGTGTGCATCTCAAATCTCTGTAATGAGAAAGCTAATTATCTTTACCAATTAAAACCAGTTTAACTGTGCAAATAAACAATGAAGCAGAATGAAAGTGAAATAATGAATAACGCTTTCAGTCAGCCACATTTCAAGTCGTGTTTTCTCCAGTCTGTCTCACAAGTGCACACATTAGCTTCACATGACACGTTACATGTTACGTTAATTATAGCACTATCTGTGTGCAAGAACTGTATGCAGTTTATTTTACAGCTATAAACTTATAGTAATACCATCAAATGCCTTTGTGTTTTTACACTTAAAAGAGAAGTCCACTTCCTAAACAAAGATTCACATATAATTACATATCATATAATACGTGCCCCGATTTTGAACTTCCAAAATGCAGTTTAAATACAGCTTCAAATGATCCAATGCGGTTGTAAACAATCCCAGCCGAGAAAGAAGGGTCTTATCTAGCGAAACCATTGGTTATTTTCATTTTAAAAATATGATTTTAATTATTTTTAATCTCAAATGCTCATCTTTTGTCTTGCTCTCCCTGAATTCTGTGTATTCTGACTCAAGACAGTTAGGGTATGTTGAAAAACTCCAATCATATTTTCTCCCTCAACTTCAAAAATCATTTCTAAATCATCCTACATCACTGCAGAAGTACCGACCCAGACTTTGCAAAGTGAACATGTAAAAAAGATCAAATACCCTTAACAAAAAAGGTAAAACAGCGATATAGGACAATTTTGAAATTGAGTAAAAACATGAGATGTGAGTTTTTCGACACACACCCTAACTGTCATGAACTGGAAAAAAACAGTCCAGGCAGAGTAAGACAAGACGAGCGTTTGACATTAAAAAGACATTAAATGTGAAACCACATTTAAACTGTGTTTTGGACGTTCAAAATCGGGGCACCATATCAAATGTTTTCCTCAAAAAACATTATTTCCTTACGACTGAAGAAAAAAAGACATGAACATCTTGGATGAAAAAGGGGTGAGTACATTATATGTGAATCTTTGTTTTGAAAGTAGACTTCTCCTTTAAGATTATATCCATAAATTCTACTTTCAGCAAAAGTGCTTGTGTTTCACTGCGTTCGTCATGTGTTTACGTGACCGAATGTGTGTATCTCATGCAGGCACACTGGTTAAAGCATGTCCCTAGCTGGTTACATAAGGCTCCGCAGTAATTGAATCTCATTACTGCTGCAGTCCCACGGTGTGTGGGGTGATTCCTGGGACGTGGGCTGGTGTGAACCCCAGATGAGGGGAATCCCTGAGTTTGCCCAGTGCTTGCATCATCACCTCTCTCCTATAGGTTTGCCTCCTCTGCTCTCTGCTTACCTCTCCATGGCAGCAGGACGAGGGGTTGCTAGGTGGCCTGCTCTTGCTCTACCCTCTTGCTATTTTTTGCTCTCTCTGTTTCCTTCCCTAGAGACTGCGGAGTTTACACGGACTGTTCTGACGTCAGCAGGAGAAACCCTGTTACTCTGCCTCAGCTGGGCTCCGAAGAGGCCCACATAACGCCTCTCACCCACTGCAATGAAAAAGCACATTTCTCACTGTATTTTGAACAGCTCATAGTTGCAGTCTCTCTTTTCTCTCTATCCTGTACATTTGTTGAAATGAATTTCTTTTTTAGGAGGTGGGTGTACAGTTGAAGTCAAAAGTTTACACACACCTTGGCAGAACCTGGAAAAAGTGAATTATTTTACCAAAATAAGAGAGATCATTTAAAATGCATGTTATTTTTTATTAAGTACTGACCTGAATAAGATATTTCACATAAAAGACATTTATAGTCCACAAGAGAAAGTAATAGTTGAATTTATGAAAATGACCCGTTCAAAAGTTTACATACTGTGTTGTTACCTGAATGATCCACAGATGTGTTTGTTTGTTTAATGATGGTTGTTCATGAGTCCCTTGTATGTCCTAAACAGTTAAACTGCCCACTGTTCTTTTGAAAAATCCTTCAGGTCTCACAAAGTCTTTGGTTTTTCAGCATTTTTGTGTATTTGAACCCTTTCCAACAATGACTGTATGGTTTTAAAATCCATCTTTTCACAATGAGGACAACTGAGGGACTCATTTGCAACTATACAGATACAGGTTTAAATGCTCACTGATACTTCAGTAGGAAACACAATGCATTAAGAGCCGGGGGGTGAAAACTTTTGAACAGAATGAAGATGTGTACATTTTTCTTATTTTGCCTAAATATCTCTTTTTTTTTTTTTTCATTTAGTACTGCCCATAAGAAGCTACAGAAGAAACTTACATGTTTCCCAGAGGGCAAAATAAGCTAAATTTACCCTGATCTTCAGATTCATAAGTTTTAATGCATTGTGTTTCCTTCTGAAAGATCAGCGCGTCAAGTGTAAGTACTTTTGAACGGGGTCATTTTTATAAATTCAGCTATATTTAAATGTATTTTATGTGTAATACGGTATTCAGGTCAGTACTAAATAAAAAATAACATACCCCCGGTGAAAAAAACAGCATATGCTGGTAGCTATGTTTTTGATGCTGGTTAGGTATGTTTTGATGCTGGTTTAAGCTGGTCCTTAGCAGGTTTATGCTGGTCCTTGACCAGCAACATCACCAGGATAAACCAGCAAAGGACCAGCTTAAACCAGCATCAAAACATACCTAACCAGCATCCCAGCATCAAAACATAGCTACCAGCATATGCTGTTTTTTTCACCAGGGACATTTTGTATGATCCCTCTTTTTTTTTGGTAAAATAATTAACATTTTGCAGATTCTGCAAGGCGTATGCAAACTTTTGACGTTAGCTGTAAACTGTTTAAAATAAAGACTTTTGGAAACGTTTGGAAAAAGTATTAATATATTGATAATTACATTCACTAATAGGACTTTTAACGACTTAGTTCAGTATGTTTTTGCAGTTGCCACTTGGTTTGATATTTTTATGTAATCCAATGAAACGTGTACCTTTTTAATTGCGATTTAATTGTCCAGATTTTGATTGAATTACCTCAGTTCAGTGGTCTGTGGAAACAGGTGGCTTCTGTATGACCAGCAGAGGGCCTTGTTTGATCAGGAAAGACATTGAAGTCAGTCTCCATACAGCTAGCAAAACACCGTTCCCGCTTGAGAAGTTTTCCGCTTATTTATTTAGCAGCTTCCGGAAATTTTTTCCTACAAAATCTTTACGGATGAGGGTCAGGTACGAGAACAACCTGCATTATACATTCAAATATTTCCCTCCCACTGCTTTTTCTATTTTGGTCTTCGTATTTGTTTAGCATAACAAATGATATTTTACCGGTAATACTATTGATGCACAGTTAAGGAACAATGCCTAATTTATTAATTGCAGAACTGAAAGTACACGACCGCTATAGTTTCTGTACTGTTTCACACACCAGCGTAAAAAACCTGTTGTTTGTTTTTGTGTACTTATTAATTTTAGTAACGAGTTGATATAGTATAATGCAGTATTTTGATATACATAAAATATGTTTTACAGTACTTGTAACGTCCAACACTGTTTACATACTCGATTTCCACAACATGCTGAGTGACATAACAGCAATGCTGACTGCAAACAATATTTTGTTTTCACAGAACCAAAACCTAAAACCTAAATTTACCATAAACTATTCTACTTCTGCTTTGCAAACACTAATACTTCCTTCAGGAATCTTTTTTTTTGAGTTCTTACTAAGAAATTCAGCTCTATTCGAAGACGTGTTGCCATAAGATGTGTCATTGTGTCATTTCTGAATAAGAAAACTATGTCAGAAGCATTTTAAAGCACCGGACACATCAAGCATCACTAAAACATTGAATTTACGGTGAGTTTATTTCATTGACTGGGTTTACTAGGCATTCATGCATGAGTGATTTTTATGTAATTTATCTTTAGTATCACGGTGGACTTTCTCACGAGAAAACAAATCTTCATCCGTGTGCCCACCGCATGCTGTTTTGTTTGGATCATGTCTAATGTTGGTGTTTCTCTCTCTCTCTTCCTCTCCTCTAGCTTTCTTTCCTCCGCCCCTCCATTCTTGTCCTCCGGTAGCCATAGCAACGTGTGCTGCGATGGTGCAGGGCCTCTGGCAGGTGACACAATGCGGCTAATTACTGGCACTTAGCTCAGCGCTAATTAAAGCGAGCTCAGCTAATCGGGGGGTCAAGTGGACCTGCTGATCCATCCATCCATCCATTGCTCCATCCATCCATCCTTACCTTTACCTTTAGCTTAAACTTCCCCGGCCCCTCCGAGCGAAGCTGTCTCTCTCTCTGTGTCTGTCTGTCTGTCTCGCTCTATCAGACAGCTGGCATCCACACAGGGGTTGAGGGTTTGACCTTCCTGCTCTCCAGGCTCTCTCAGCATCTGAGTAAACAGACAAATGAATCTCTACAAAGGTGAGGGTCAATTTATCTAATTTGGTCGAGGTTGGTCAGCCAAGATTACCTGGGAGGAGCACTTCTCTCTCTCTCTCGTTCTCGCTTGTTTCGTTTCTCGGCCGTGACATTTCTCACATGTTTTTGGTCTCATGTTCTGCGTTTTCAGCATCACACCTTCATTCTGCTCTGCAGCTCCACTGCTTACATTGCTTTCTCTACTATTCCCTTATAAGAAATTATTGTGTATGTACCATGGGACAGCGATGGTATACCATGCTGTCATGTCCCAAATATATATTGGATGATAAAAAAAAGCAGGTAAAATTACAGCGGGAGTCTGCATCTCTCTAGCCTCCCCTGAGCCTATTGAGTTTTAACAGACCCTCTAAAGTGTGCCATGAGTTTGGTGGGGGGTAATTGAGAATGAATTGGGGAAAGTCACGTGAGAGGCCATTGCGATATGATTGAATATGACTGGTTGTGATTGGTTCATGTGATAAATGTGTTCATGCGCGTTCTGTGTCAAAAAAATCAGTAAAAAGTAAAAAGTTATTTATCACCACTTTGTTACATCAAAATAGGACTTAAAATGGCATGAAAAAATTATTTGTGGGAGATTTTAGTAAGTAATCTGCTTGGTGAAATTTAAAGTAAATCTCTGTTTGTGACCAGTGTTTACCGAGCTTTGATGACTGATGACGAAAAATTCAAAAACAGTTAAAAGTTAACTATTAAAAAGAACAGCTGAACAAAAGTATAAACTGTTACAACTTTGAGTTATTTTGTAATAAATGTAAAATGCTTAAAAATACCAACTTGCTGAGGTTTAATAAATAGAATATTTGATTTAATTGGTAATAGAAAAAAAAATTCTTTTAAAAAATTATATTTTTCCTTTGTAATGTTTAACTAAGAAAAAAAAAAAAAAAAAAAAAAAAAAAAATATATATATATATATATATATATAATTAATAAAAATTCAATTGTAACATTTTTTTTCTTTTTCCAATAGTGTAAGTAATGTTTATTTTAACCAAGAAAAAAGTCCAAATATTTATATAATATAAACCATAACATAATATAATAAAAATCTCTCTCTGTATATATATAAAGAAGAAAAATATATATTTTTTCTTTCTCTCTCTCTCTCTCTCTCTCTCTCTCTCTCTCTCTCTCTCTCCATTTTTTCTTTATATATNATAATAAAAATCTCTCTCTGTATATATATAAAGAAGAAAAATATATATTTTTTCTTTCTCTCTCTCTCTCTCTCTCTCTCTCTCTCTCTCTCTCTCTCCATTTTTTCTTTATATATATATATAAAATGAAAAAATACAATTGAAACATTTTTTTTCCCTTTTTCCAATAGTGTAAGTAATATTTATTTAAGCAAGAAAAAAGTCCAAATAATTATATAATGTTATTTTTTCTATATATAGAGAGAGAGGGAAAGAAAAACAAATTATTTTTGTTTTTTGTTAATGAAAAATACAATTAAACATTTTTTTTACTTCAAGTGTAAATAATGTTTATTTAACCAAGAAAAAAGTCCAAATAATTATATAATATAAACCATAACATAATATAATAATATCTCTCTCTTTATATATATAAAGAAGAAAAAAAAAAAATATATATATATATATATAAGATTTTTTTTCTTTCTATATATATATAGAGAGAGAGAGAGTAACTATTTTTTTGTTTGTTTGTTTTTTGTTAATGAAAAATACAATTAAAGATTGTTTCTTTTACTTATAGTGTAAATAATGTTTATTTAACCAAAAAAAAGTCTAAATAATTATATAATATAAACCATAACATAATAATATCTCATATATATATATATATATATATATATAGTAGTTTAAATTTAGTTTACTATAAAATATAATGTAGATGTATGTATTATGTGCTGATTTTTGTACTGATTGCATTTGTTATAAATAATTTCTAGAATTTTTAAAACAGATTTAAGTTAAAAGATTATTAAAATAGACATTACATCATGGTTATGCAATATTTAAAACATTATTTCTTTCTTTCTTTCTGCTCACTCCATTTCATTTTACCTTTCATTCACTCATTTTGCTTCATCGTTTGTGATTCTCATTGTGCCATACAAACACGCACACACACACACACACACACACATTTCCTCTGTTCTGCATAAAGGACTCATCCTACCTTTGACAAATGAGGGCAGATGAATATTAGAGTTGCCCTGCTGAGGAGAGACAGCTGCGGAGCATACATGCGTACAGGGAGACGGAGAGATGGAGGGATGGAGTTTAGAGGAGTGGATAAGGTCAGAGCTCGTCAGCAGGTTCGCTGTTTGCTGATGTTTACCGTGGAGCCCCTGCTGAGGGGACACCTGGTGTGCTGTCATCGTCCACTACACACACTCATACATGCATACACGCCGAGATACAAACTATAGGATGTACACTCTGTTACGCAGTGACACACATACAAAAGCAGGTGATAAAAGGCATGGCTGGAGACGTCCTCTCATAATCAGATGCCTCTCTCAGTGGATTGTGGCTGCTGGAGCTCTCCATGGTGCTGAAAGCTCTCTGCGTAATCCACAAGCACTTTTAAAGAGAGAAACAGACAGGAATGAAGTGCTATATTTAAAACAGGCTTCATTCTTTATTAATGAGTGCTTGTTTAGACAGATCTGGAGTGCTATTCGATGTATGTTGACAAGTTGGGCATTTCGACATTTTTCTTCTAAATATATACAATTAAATGCACTTTCGGTGCTGTTTCTCTGCTTTAAGCTTCGAGTGATGCATGTGCATTATAAAAGTAACTTGGACACACCTGTGGAATTTGCATGTGAATATTCAAAATACACACACTGTAAAAAAAAAAAAAACGTTTCTACTTAAAATAAGCTGTTACCCCACTGCCGTAATTTTTTTTAGCTAAGTCAACTAAAATATTCAACTTGTCACTTAAATTAACATTAAGTAACTTGACTAAAAAAAGTTTATACATTTTGACTAAACATAAAATTTTAAGTCAGTAAGTTGAAACAAATTTTTTTTTTACAGTAAAATTAAATAAAATGAAATCTTACAGTATTAATTTGAACTATGCTAATAGGCCGTAAATGTGTGGCATTTAAAATTGGTATTAAAAAGAACTGCATCTATTCTTATGAAAAAAATAAACAATAAAATATAAGAATAAGAAAATAAAAATTGCAGATATTGACTGCAAGAACTTATGCACAAGCTATTGCTTTTTTTGTTCATTTTTTAAAGAATGATTATGGAAATGATTTACAAATTCTACTGTGTTTCATAACTGGGTTTGGATAACTTTTGAAGTTTCATTAAATCTGTGTAGTGTGTATTTATCCGAACTGTACAAAGAGTTATTAATGTAGTGACATAATTAGATAGTATTTTTTGCTAACCCTACATTTTATTTCAGAGAATGCATGCTTTACCAATGCTTTACAATTACCAAATAACATTTTTTGGCATGCTTAGGTTTTATTTCCCTTTTTACAACTGTGATATAAAAAAATCCAAGAATCAAAATAGAAAAGCCAAATGAAACTAAATAAATACAGTTATGGCCAAAAATAACGGCAGCCTTGCAATTCTCTCAGAAAATTGTTCCAATTGCAAATGTTTTGGTATTCACATGCTCATCGTTTTTGTTTGCATTGCAACAATACACACACACACACACACACACACACACACACACACACACACAAAACAGAGAAGAAAAGTCAAACTTGATCAAATTTCACACAGAACTCAAAAATGGACTGGACAAAATTATTGACACCGTATCAAAATTTTAAGAAATAATTGCTTTTCAAGCTTGTGATGCTCCTGTAATTTGAATTTAGACACCTGTGGCAAGTAACAGGTGTGGGCAATATAGTAATCACACTTGCAACCAGTTAAATGGAGAAAAGTTGACTCAACCTTTGTGTTGTGTGTCACACTGAGCATGGAGA